>JAJHUR010101009.1:22062-43390 GCA_027495735.1 Lutjanus campechanus | reverse complement strand
GAGAGGAATGAATGAAGATAGTTTTCATGGCAACAGCAATACCCCTGCGGCTGACAGGTGTTTTATCAAGGTGTGTTTTTTATACTAAACCCAGCGCTGGAGAACATACGCTGAAATATCCGTAAAATGAAGCAATCACACACACTTATGTCGTTGGAGGAGGTGGACCCTGTGGTGGTGAAGATTTGTCAATATTTGCATTTTTTTTTCCAGTAATCTCGTACAAACTCATATTTCCACTGTACACTCTGCACAAGCACATGTTCAAACATTTGTTGTGTTTGTGCAGCAGACACGTGGCCCAGAGGCAGCATGATCGTGCAGTTGTCTCGTGGGTGTTTCTGAGCCTGCCTGCAAAATTCTCCTCCATTCTGTCCTGATTAAATAAAACTCTTCTACTGAACATTTTAATGTGGACATTTTAACTGTTTTGCATGCTTTTACAAATGTGCACATGTTACCAAATAGTTTTATCTGCAGCAACAGTGAAATAAAATGACTGCAGCTGCTCGGTATCCATGTTTTTATGTTTATTCTGTCTGTGTAGGGTCAGCTTTTAATCACTGATTGGTAAAGTTAACAACCAATTAATCGATTAATCATACTTAGAGAAAAATTGTGCATATATCAAACAATACCACCACATGTTCCGCATTCTCTGACAGTGTTACAAACACCCTTAGAAATAAAGCTGCTAACTAGAACCATATAGGATTTTTCAGCTGGTTCAGAAGAACCATCTTTGGTTCCTGTTTGAACCTTTTATAAAAGTTCACTTGTTGCCCTTTCACAGAGTTCTACCAAGAACCCAACATAAAGGGTTATACCTAGAACCATCTGTGAAAAGTTTCATTTAGAACCCATGTGAGAGGTTCTACAGAGAAGCCTTTTACGGTGCAGTGGTTCCACTTAGAACCCTCTCAGGAGGATTAAATTTTACATGATCAATCAAATATATTATTAATGGACTATTAATCTGCATCTATTTTGATAATCAGTTAATCATTTTGAGTAATTTTTCAGATAAAACGTCCAAATTCTCTGATTTCAGCTTCTTTAATGTGAATATTTTCTGGTTTCTTCACTCGTCTCTGATAGTAAACTGAATATCTTGGATTTTGATCAACATTTTTCACCATTTTCTGACATTTAATGGACCAAACAATTAATTGACTAATTGATGAAATAATCAACCAAATAATCAATGATGAAAATAATCATTAGTTGCAGCCCTAAAAACACTATATCAGGCTAAATAAACTGATATGTCTTCAGTAATATGTGTAACTAATGATTATGTTTGTAGAACAAATCAAAGCAGTCAGTCAGAGGTCACACAGATTTACAGATTTGATGACTTGCACATTGATGTTTCAGTTCTGCAGGGTTGCTGCAGGTGAAATTCTCCTGACAGCCTCAGACACGTATGAATAATAGATATCATGAGGAGGTTTGTCCTCGAGACATGCAGTGACAGACGCAGCGCTACGCTAATACACTGATAATAAAATGTTGACACAGGCCTCACAGGCAAACAGGCAAGATTACAGCTGCAACAATTAATTGCATTTTGTGGGCAAAAAAGAGACATTTGAGGATAATATGCACCATTTTCTGACCAAACAACTCATCAATTATCAGAGAAAATAACTGACAAAGATTAAGAAGTATAGCATTACATTTTTTTGGTCCCTGTACGAGGTGTGGTACAGGACAGATACAGTACAGGTATGTGGGAAAAAAAGTAGAGCGAACCAAGAATATTCATCAGTGTTTAATTTAACTGACTAAAGTATATGTGGATGGATGTATACTCTATATATAATTTTGTAAATATGGAGAGATTTTTGGATATACAGATGTGCATGTACATGTTTATGTTCCTATAGCATCTTGAAAATTGTATTACATTGTATTTTCTTGTAAATTTGTGATGAAAGATAAACATTAAGGATCTTCTGACATTATTTAATGCTTAAAACATGTATAAGACATAATAAAATGTTGGATATGTGAATGTCTCAGAAGTGGAAAAGTTATTCAGATCTTTTACTTGAACACAAGTTGCAAAAATCCTGCACTCAAAAGCTTACTTAAATAAAAGTATGTGCTATGCAGAATGGTCCAGTTTGATGCTACAATATCACTGAATTATAATTAGCCTTGTGATGCATTTATGTGTGCATCATAGTTTGAATTACTTTATATACTCCTGGGTAGTTTAATACATAATACTTATTTCATAATTCATTTGCTGATTTATATTTTTGTCTTAACAATCTAAATCTGCACAAAAAAAGTCAATTATTTGCATCCAAACTGTTGGACTAGAAGTATAAATTAGCAGAAAATGGAAAATAAAACACAAGTACCTCTAAATTGTACTTTGGTATACTACTTGAGTAAATGTACTTAGTTACTTTCCATCACTGGGATTTCTATCTTAATAAAAACAGAATTAAAAAAATGAAATTTAAAGTCCATAGCAAAATAATAATAATTTGATTTATTTCATGGCTAAATTACAAACTGCTGTATATTGTGTCAGTGTTTTCTTTGGTAACATCACCACAGAGAACAAAGGGGCTTAAATGTAAACACCTTTTATTTTTTTCTAGATTATAACTTGGCGAAATATTTTGTTGACTTTGTTAGACAAAAGAATGCAAATGTGCATACTGAATTTAATAAATTTCTCTCTTTGGCATGCATAAAAATTGCTTCGACAACACAGATGTGTGGAACTTTACCACAACTACAATCATAGTGACGCTGACATACAGTACAGGTACAACAAAACCACAACAGGTCACATGTGTCATTCCTACTGTGATGAACTCAGGCAGGTTAAAGACTCTGGGAAATCAAACCTGTGAGCATTAGAAGACAGTCTGGAGATGCTTCATTAACAGGTTCTGTAAACCACAGCAGGCCAGTGTCGGTGTGCACTTTGGTTCTCTGGATTTAGGCTTTAAAAGATAACTACGGAAGCCCTGAGAGACAAAAAAAAGATCAATTTTCTGCGTCTGATCTAAATCCTTTTCTCTCTGTTTTTATGACTGAAAGTGTCGACGTCCATTACGATTTTTCAGAGACCGTAGCAGGCTAGTTAGCTCACTTGCTGGTATTATGTAAAACTTAAAGACCACTGGTACCAAACATGTCATGCTAGCTTTTTTTAAAGTTGGTTAAATAATGCTCCAGAATTAAGCTAAAGTTTGGCGAGTGAAAAACTGGCACGCCACCTTCACGCTAATCCCATGCAGTACACAGCAAAAACCATGCAGTTATTTGCATGCAGTATAAATGTGTTATTTTCACCTATTTTGTTGAATATTTCCTCATACTAGGGAAAGACGAGACGAAGATTTGATAATCATTTGTTTGAAATTTGATCGATTTGATAGAAAATGACCTACAGTGACCTCTAGGATTATCACAGCCTCGTGAAACTTCACAACCACAAATAATATTAATAATAAGGATGGATGGATTTCAAGCATATAGTAACAATAAGGAATCTCCAGAACAGAAGAGCTCACCATCCGATCAGCAAAAAGTGCAATTCTTACAGAACTCTCCAAATGTCTTCATGTGGTATTTTGGATGAATTTCCAATCATTTTTATCAATTCTCCAGGGGTCAAAAATGGTTAAATTTTGCACTAAATCTGTTTAATAAATTATATCAACCCCAAAAACTGCTGCAACAACTTAAGAGACATGGCCAGGGCCGTTATTAGCTTTTTGGGGGCCCCTATTTTTTGCAACTATATTGGGGGGGATCCAAACCCTCTGAAGTTGTCCATGGGCATGCATTTAACATTTAAGTGGAGCACTGACTGAAGTACGTGTGCAGGTAAACACACGTGTGTATATGCATCGCATCAGCATTCGTTTTTTTTTAGTTAATTACTTTACATTTCTTACATTTCTCATACCTAACAATTCAGTATTATTCAGGTTCCTACATTCCTGTGTTTAAAATATTTAATGAAAAGATAAATAGTCCTTAGCACCTTACAGATATAATATAAACTGTCCATACTTAAGTCCTCAAAAATAAATTATACCTCCATTGTACCTCTTTCCTCAGCATTCCACAATGAAAAATAGTTTTATTTTTATGATTTAAATTTTTTTTCCACCCATTTGTGTTGAATAGTTTTTTGTGTTTTTTTGTTTTTGCGAGCACCAAAGGGATCTACAACATGTTATTATACAATCCTGTGTTGTAAAATGATCCATAATCTCAATTAACCGTATAAAAAATTAAACATAGGCTACATACAAAAGAAAATAATGCACATTTATAAATATTCATCAAAACAGTTGGTTCAAATTGAGGTCCCGCCTCTCACTGGACAGATAGCCAATCATAGTTGAGCATAAGGGGGTGGCACGAAAATTAGCATGTCCACCTGGGCTTCATGTTTCCCTCACTGCACATTGGACCTGGAGCCGATAAAACCTGCGACTACTGCAGAGTCGTTTGACGCGGGAGTGACTGTTGATTGGACCCTTTGCCACTAAAGATGAAACACAGATGTTAGTGGGTTTTCTTTGTCCAGCTTTTTTTTTTTCATCTGTGAAACATGGTGGAACAAAGTTTGCAATTTAGGAATTTAGACACTTAGAAAGATTATCCTGGCAAATCTTTTTTTTCCATCAGTAGAGAAAACATTTCAGATCAGAAAATTAGAAAATTGATCCCCTATATTTCTTTTTTCTTACTTGTCTCTCAGGGTTTCCACAGATATCTGTGCATCTTTGTGTTGAACTGCTCTTCATCTAAGACTGTAGTGAATGACATATATGAAATGTATTCAGAGTGCTGTTTCTCATTAATATCAGAAATCTGCTCCTCCTTCTTCTTTGTTACATGTCAGACTGCGACGCTTTTATAGGACTGGACCGGCACAGTGAAACATCACAGATGGTCACACAGTTACAATACAGGTGTTATATTGCCACACGGGCTCCTGGGCGGAGCACCAATGTCACACAGAGGACGTTCCACTGACAGTTTCTAATATAACACAGACCGTGTGAAAACATTCAACACTGCACTGACCTCTAACATCGTCTCTACAGGAACTCACGCTCTCATCCTGACTCTGTTGTACATCAAAGGCGACATTTTGCAAGACACTTATTTTAACCACGTAGAGTTTAAGACGAGACACCGACGACCTATCCACACAGGAAGTTATTTAGTGAGAATTAAAGTGCAAAAACATAAGTTGGACAATCATCAGCTAGGCTACAGCAAGTTCTGCCTCAGTTGAACTGGAGACGTTTTCAGGAAGAACACTTATTGATTGAAAGTGTGAGGTGACTCCTCGCTCCGTAACATTCAAGGAGGTTTGATTCCAGTGTCGTTCAGATTCAGGTGGCTCAGAGATCTCAGCGCGTCCTCTGCTGTACTCTGTCGAGTATGGACTAAGACACGGCTTCACATTCAGGACCGATCATTTGATGATCTTAGCGAGACATCATCCGTACAAACTCTGTGACACAAGAGGAGAACGATGACAGAACGCACAAAAATCCACAAACTCTGCCTTTAAATAACTGATTTGTATCCGGTGATTTACCTTCAAAGTCTACGAGCCCGTCGCCGTTTAAGTCGACGTCCCTCAGGATGTCTTCTACTTCCTTCAGACCAACCTGAGAACAAAAGGTTGGTGAGTTTTCACATGAGAATGGTTTATGACGGGTTCAGACTACGAGGTATTTTTGTGTGTTTCTATCATCACTGTGACTTATGACGCCATATTAGGGCGCTCGTTGGTAACAGAAAAATACAGTGCCAGGGGAGGGGGTTATATTCAGAGGAAAAAAATCTAAATTTCAGTGATTAAAGCTGTAAATTTTCAAGAAAAAAAGAATTTTCTCTTACATTAAAGTGGAAATTTATCAGAAAAAAAATCAAATTTACAAGAAAAAAAAGAGATTTGTGTTGTTGTTTTCATTTTGATTTTAAAGCATCGCGACTTCTTGCCCTGTCTCGGCTAAGAGATATGACAGACTACATGTTGCTCTCCGACCGTCTCTCACGACGTGCGTGATGCGTGCGTGATGTGTGTGATGGCGTTTGGAGCTTAAAAAAGAAATAAAAAGTGAGAGTGACCTGTTTCCCCCTCGTTTTGCCATGTTTACTTCCGTGCATGAAGGGCACGCTGTATTCCTATTGGTCAACATCTGGAGTCCATATTGTGGACATTGTCATGGACTGGAAAAAATCCATAACACTTTCTATGAAGTCTATAATGAATTATAAGCACATTCCTTATAATGCATTTATAAGGCATTATAAAACTATTTTAAATGTTTATAATCATGCATGACAGCTTAGGTTAAATTAACGTCACTTATGTGTAACCACTTATGTGGTGGACATAATGTATTTTAAGTTCAGCATTCATAATGTGTTATAACTCTAGGCCAAAGTGACAACAGTGTTTAAAGAAGACTCCGAGTGCTGGGTTACACAGCACATTATAACTACCATGACTTTAGCTAGTTATAAGGACACATAGAGAACTGCTCTAAAGTATCATAACAGATTATAAAGTCTAAGTTTCTGAGATGGAATAATGTCTTATAAACATCATACAGCTGTTAATCACCTTAAACAGCCAAGTTTTTTACTTAAAGCTCACAGAGTCATGCTATAGCATATTATTGATGTTTATAAGACATTACTCAATTTCAGAAACTTAGTTTATAATCTGTTATGATATGTTAGATCCTTGTGTTGTTTATAACTGGCTAAAGTCATAGTAGTTATAATGTGCTCTGTGATGCAGGACTCAGATTTTTTGTCACTTTGAACTTTATGTCCACCACTTATAACACTTTATAAACCTTGCAATAAGTTACAATGCATGATTATAAACATTTATAAAGAGTTTTATAAAGTGTTATAATGCATTATATTGATGACCTTCACACAACGTGGTGCCACAAATTCTAGCGTGGTAGTCTTTTTGTCAGGATGTCCCAGATGTGGTTGTCATTCATTATGACACACTACACAGGACAGAACGATCAATTGTAGCGCCTGATGCCCGACATCTGCTGTACCAGGCTATAATCAGGCTCATATCGTGTCGTCTGAACCTGGGATTTGACTGCCTCTCATATGAATTCTTACCTGTTGGCCCAACAACTTCCTCATTGCATCTCGGAGCTCGGATGTGCTTATGGCTCCATCTCCATTAGTGTCAAACTGAGAACAGAAAGCAGAGGAACAACTTTAAACCGTAAAAATCTTACGACATGACCAGAGCGACAGAAACCGATCATCTACGTGCAAACCCAGAGACTCTCACCTCTCTAAACGCGTCTTTTAACTCCTTTATTCCGATCATGTCTGCGGTTTCGGCGAGGAGTTTTGGGCCCATCAACTCTACAAAATCCTCAAAATCAACATGACCTCCCACTTAAGAAAAAGAGATTTTGGCACAAAGTTTCAAACCACAATAAACACACACAAGATACAGATATATGCATGACATGTAGATACACGAGAGAGTTAAAATCCTCACAGTTCATGTTTATCTGTTGACTCAATTCAATCAGCTCCATCTCAGTGGGCATGTATCCCATCGTCCTCATACAGTTTCCGAGGTCTTTACAGCTGATGAAGCCGTCCTTGTCCTTGTCAAACTCTTTGAAAGCGTCCCGCAACTCTGTAGATCAAAAACAGAAATAGCATAATTTAGTCTGACTGCTTAAAGGGACAGTTCAGATTATTTGAAGTGTGGTTGTATGAGGTACTTATCCATAATCAGTGTATTAACTGCAGTAGATGACCCAATCTTGCTGATTGGAACCACGATTTTAAAAGCCACCAGACTCCATTGGAAAAATTTGTAATTTTACCTCACAGAACACAGGAGCTGCTGGTCTGCAGCTGCTTTGATCTTTTTTGTTTGTTTGTGATATTGTGTGACTCTGTGAATCCTAACTAACCCCTTAAAACACTAAAGTCACACAATAAAACAAACTAACTAACAGATCAAGGAAGCAGTAGACCAGCAACTCCTGTGTTCTGTGAGGTAAAATGACTGATTTTGTCAATGGAGTTTGGTTGGTTTGGAGAGAGCAACATTTCTCTTATATAACTTTAAGAAAAGTCTGTCTGACAGCAAGGTAAAGAGTGAAAACACTGAAAATAAATAAATAAATGTTGTTTTTTTGTTTTGCTGCTGACTCTGTCCACTGCAGTACACTGCTTAGCTTCCTCGCCGGTACTCCTGCTGCTTCTCCAATCTCGGGGTGTGTTGACCGTCATCTACTGCAGGTAACACTGACTGTGGAGAAGATCTGAACTGTGCCTTTAACTTCAGTAAAGAAAGAGGAACTTACCGTCCATCTCCTCTGGTCGCAGCTCTCTGTCCTGTTAAGAGAAAACATTTAATCATCTGTCAGTACTAATTCAGGATACATGAAAAAAGCACGTCATGACAAACACACCTGCGACAGCGCTGTGAGGCGAATGATGCCCAAACTTAAATCAGAGACCTTCTCCATCACAATCCTTCAGCTGAACGAACAGTGAAAGATGTTCCCAGACTGAAACTATCTCACATCTTCATGACAAAACCTCCCTCTATAAATAGTCTGATTCCTATCAAAGCCTGACTGGGAACCATAACCGCTGAGTTCACAGAAGAATGTGGCTGTTTCTATTTTTTTTTTCCAGCGCTTTTGCTTACAATGAATGCAACCTTTAAAGGGCAGAAAGAGAGAGGCAGACATATCCCAGAACCCTCAGGGGTTAACAGCAGGAGCAGCGAGAAGTCTAAACACAACAGAGTGTTGACGTCAGCCCCCCGAGAACTGAGCCGTCTGACCGGAACCGCTGACATGAAGAACACAGGAGAAACATGATGAGCCCAAGGACACACAACGATCAGCACTTCTTCACCCTGTCGCTCCATCACTGTCACTTCATCAAACATCAGCATCACTGACGTGTCGCAGGACTGATCGGTTCACTCATAATCCTCCATTACGATCAGTAAACATCACAGTGCAGACATGGAGCGGACTGTGCACACAGGGTTGTACCTGAGTGACGGGAAGTTCTTCTTAAAGGAATAGTTTGGGAAAAACATTCACTTTCCACTTGCCACTCTTATCTGCGGGGTAAAGATGAAGCTGTGGCTAGCAGTCCATTAGCTTAGCTTAGCACAAAGAGTGGAAACCAATACCCCTTTTCTGCACACAAGCGCTGGCTTGGCTCAGCCCAGCATGGCAGGGATCTGCATACCCATCACAACAGGGCTACTCGTATGGAGGTGTGTCTTAAAACTGTGGATAAACACTTCATTTCCTTCTTAACAATAAAAGTCCCCCATTATTTTGTTACTGAAAAGCTTTTATTATGAGGCAGCAAACATGACTCTTATCAGCTGAAAGTGAACATGAAATTCCTGATTTGAAAGTTCAAAACTGCACAAACACTCGTTTCTCTCTGCTCTCCTGCACACACACAAGTTCAGTCTCTCAGCATGCTTGTATCAGGAGAAGAAGAGCGGAAGCTGCTGTAAAACAGTGAGCGTCACAGTGACGATGAAATGACTCTTTTTCAGAGTCGGGATTCTGTTCGGTAACATTTGGAAAGAAGAGCTGCAGAGTTAAATCTTTCTTTATTCAAGTGGAGGGCTAAAATGGAAGTTAGGCGCTCTGCCAAAGGAAGTCTCTTGTGCGCTTGTTCTTTTGCTGCAAGATATGGAAACATATGCAGAAGATCCAGGTAGTTTTATACCTGAACTTGGTTTCATGCACCACTGCAGCTCTTACAGGAATGAACGGGGGCCGGCCTCCAACACTGAAGCCAGTTCTCCTACAACATCTCCTAATACATCCAGGGTGGAAGCAGCAGGAAACACCTGCCGTGACTCTTTCAGGTTACAACACTGTGCAATGTGCTTGTGTTTTTGATGAACTGAAAGTATCCTTTTGCAACTAATGATCTTGAACATGAGTGTTGTTAACACGCACTGTTTACTGCATCTGGCATGTTGTAACTGACAACGAGCAGGCTATTGACTGCAGCTAGAAAACTGTCACGCTTTTATGAAAATTCAGAACCTCAGCCACATCTGTACAGAATTTGAAAGAACACATCAAATTAAAGCATCTGACCAGTCTTTTGAGAAAATATCTGTCAATAATGACGGGGTCAGACCGCGAGCAAACAGCCACAAAGTTCCTCCACCCAAGTCAAACTCACAGCATTTTGTAAAAGGCCAGTTACCTTTGTTTCCCAACAAGTGGACAGATTTGTACTCGACTACATTGTTGGAAAAAAGGGAAGAACTGAACATGAACCAGTTTATTTTAATCTCCGTGAACTGAACCTTGAGCTAGCTTACATTTGGAGTTACCTTTGGACAGAGACAGGTGAGCTGTTTGCCCTTATTTCTAGTCTTGGCGCTAAGCTAACCAGCTGCATGTTCAGCTGACAGACACGAGAGTGATATCAATCCTCTCCTCTGACTCTTGGCAAGAAAGCAAAGAACTGTATTTCCCAAAGTGTCAAAATATTCCTTTAATATTTTTTGCATCCACTGTACAAAATGCAGATATGTGAATCTGTGAGCGGCAGCCAGTGGGACAAACAAAACAGAGCCGCTTTTGTGTAGCGACACCTGTCTCAGCCTGGACCTTTATTAGCATGAGTGGCTGGAAACCGCTGATCTGAAGTGAGTGCCAAATGTAATGAAAGTAGTTGTATTCATGAGAAGTGCAGTTATGCATAAGCTCCAAAACACTCTTGTAGAGCTGCAACGATTAGTTGATTAATCGATTAAAACAAAATTGACAACTATGATGATTGATTTGATTGTTTTGGTCGTTTTGGTTTTGGTTCCAGCTTTTTAAATGTGAGGATTTGGTGCTTTTATTTGTCATTTATAACAGTGAATGAAGAGTATTTGGGTTTTGTTTTGTTTGTTTGTTTGTTTGTTTTTTAGCAATTTGAAGATGCCACTTTGGGATCTGGGAAGCAGTGATGAGCATTTTCACAATTTTTATGACATCGTATAGACTAAATGATGAATCAATTAATCATGAAAGTAATTGGCAGATTAATTGATGATGAAAATAAGCGTTCGTTGCAGCCCTACATACAGCTCGTCATTTTCCAAACCTGTGTGTTCCCTGCAGACAGCTGGCGACAGAACAGTCAAAAGCAGACAGAGCAGAAATATTAAAATATTAAGATAGAAAATAATTGAAAGAGTCTGAACAGCTGAGCGATGATCGTAGCTGTGGCAGTTTGTTTGATGGTGACAGAACTCCTCTCCAGCTATCATGCTGATATAAATGCAGACAGATGTGGATAAAGACAGATGTTTGTGCAGACTTACGTACAGCCTGCCTGCACGTGGCCATGCCTTTACTCAGGAAGACACAGGTTTGTCCCAGTATGTTGCTCACGAGAACACAGTTTTGTGTCATGGAAACAATGGACTCCTGATACGGCCTCAGATACCCCGCCCGGCCCCCCTCCTCACAGGACAGCACCCCTCTGAACCTCCTCTCAGCATCCTGGAGCATCTTTCGGAGGGGTGCAGAGACAGCAGACAAACAGGCAGCAGATTAGACTGAACTGTTCCTCTCCGTGGAAGCATTATGTAACCGTGCCTGTGTGTTGTGCATGTGTGTGTGGTGTGTGTGTGTGTGTGTGTGTGTGTGTGTGTGTGTGTGTGTGCGTGTGAGAGAGAGAAACAATGTTGGAAATATGAAAACATGGCAGAAAGGTAAACGCATCAATAAAACAGCATGTTGCCAACTTTCCACTCATCCTTCATAACAGTTTACTTGTCACGTTGTAGGGACTGGCACCTCACTCCTATACACTGTCACAGGAACAGTAAACATATACAGGAGCAGAGAAAAGACGAGCGAAAGCTCCACAGAACAGGATGGATGCATGTGATCACAGAAGACCTCATCCTCTAAAGACACTGGGAACACATTTTCTTCATGAAGAAGTTTTTAGTTTCTGTTGTTCTGCAGGTGATCTGCCAATCCTTTCCATTAACTTCTCTGGAGATCAGATGAGTTCAAAGGCCACGAAAAAAATAAAAAATAAAAAATGTCAGGTGATGTAGAATAAAGTCTTTGTGTGGAGGAGGACGGGGGCGGAACATTTCTTTAGTTTTAGTCTTTGTCAGTTTGGTCAAATTTGTGAAACACTGACAACAAGCATGAGGCGGCAACACAACCTCAAAATGACCTCCAAAATGACATATATGACCGGTACAAGTGCCAGCGGCAGGCGTACCGGACGTGACGTTAAACACGTGGTTACCGTTGTGAAAAAGCAGCGGTTTGGTCAGGTTCAGACAACAAAACTACTTGGTTAGTTTAGGAAAAGATTGAAATTTGGGTTAAAATTAATAATAAAGTATGTTACGTTTGTCCCGCAACAAAAATCACGGGCATAATTCAACATAAATTACTTAAAACTAAATAATTCAACATTGACTTGAGCCCCAGTCTCCTGAGTGAAAGGGTTGTGCTTGTACAGACGATGTTTTTTTCTGTCTTCGTGTCTTCATAAAGTGTTGTGTTTGTATTGTAATACCTGTTCTGAACTTCTTAAATCTGTCCCTGGCAAATATCCCGTAAACTAATACTGACACTAATAAAACTAGACTAAAATGAAACATTTTAAAACTGTAAAAAACAAACTAACAGAAAGTAAACTGAATGAAAAAACACAATAAAAATAAAAAGTGATAGAAAAGACAAAACTATACAGTAATATCTCTAATCCAAACTGAGTCTAGTACAGTCGTGACCACAGCTGCAACTAACAAGTGTTTTCATTATTGATTAATCTGCAGACTATTTTCACGATTCATCTTTTGGTCTGTAAAAAGTCAAAAGTTATTTTTATAAAAATGCTCGTCCCATTTTCCCAGAGACCAAAGTGACGTCTTAAAATTAAATCTTAAAACTCTTTTGTCCTACCGACTGATCAAAACCCAAAGACTGTATAAAATGCCAAAAAAGGTGAAAAATATTCACATTTGATTTGTTGAAATAAGAGAATTTTGACTTTTTTTCAATGACTCAAAACAATTAACTGATTATCAAAATAGTTGGCTATTAATTTAATAGCCAGTTAATAATTGATTAATCGTTGCTGCTTTGCTCTTCATTTCTTCTGATAAATGACGAAGAAATGCAGCAAATCCTCACATTTCAGAAGCTGGACCCAAACAATGTTTGATGTTTTTGCTTGAAAATTGACTAAAACTGATCTTCTTTTGATCACCGTATTGATTGCAGCTCTAATCATGACACATGCTCATTTTGTTTGCTTTTGTAAAGACGTCTTAAACGTCTCTACTGTACTGATATAATGAAAAACATATATAAATAAGTCATCTGACTTAATCAGCATCTATTTGTGAGTTTAAGCAGGAAGAAGAAATGCAGATGCACACAACTATGACAAATTATTATATAAAAAAATTCAGGTGAAAGCAGTCCTACCGTTCTGAGAGGCCAGTCTACACAGTTTCCCATTCCAAAGGAGAACAGAGGCACTAAAAAGGACCATGAGGACTTTCTCTTTGTTAAGTTTGCAGTTTGGTTTTTTAGAGGAGAGCAAACTCTGGTTACAGCAAGACCCATGAAGACCTACAGCTGACCCACAGACGGTGGAAACAAAACAGAGAAGTGCACCGAGCTGCTGCACGATCGGGAGTAAACAAGAGTAAGACAGAGAGGGGGAGAGAAGAGAGCGACGGTGAGAAACTAAACGAGAGAGAGGGAAGTGGACCAAGAATTATGCCTATTAAAGGAAAAGAGGGTGAAGCACTGCTCGTGTGTGATATATATCACCCAGCTGTCACACTGACCAAAGTGTTATAACAACACAGACAGTTCAGCACAGATTCACAGGCACCAAACATGAGAATAAACAAGAGAATAATGTGATGCAGGCTGCCAGCTCTCCTGCAGGAAAATATACTGTTACAGAAACAACAACGCACCTGACAGGTAACCTCGGCGTCAGGGCCTCACACACACACACACACACACACACACACACACAGTGAGGTGTTTGCTCTTTCTAAGCTGTGAAAATCTGTAGCAGCAAGTTTCCAAGAACACCGTGTGATGACCTATTTCCAGCCCTCCTCAGCTGCACGTTCACTCTCAACTGTTGGAATCATTTGTCAATTTGCATCTTCGAGATTACAACTGAACAATAGGCAAAAAAAAAAATATTGCAATTAGGGTTGCAAATCGTCAGCTCTTTCCTTAATCGATCATTAGTAAAGTTAAAGATCAATTAATCGATTAATCATACTGAAAAAATCTTAAAATTGTTGCATTTACCAAACAATTTTCCCCTCAATCAAAGTTTTACTTCCACAGCAACATGTTCCACGTGTTCCACTGACAGTGTTACACACACCCTTAGAAATAAAGCTGCTAGCTAGAACCACTTTTGGTTCCTGTTAGAACTTTTATTAAAAAAAAGTTTACTTGGAACCCGTTCAAAGAAAATCTACTGAGAACCCAGAAAACCTGTGAAAGGTTTCACCTTGAACCCCCTGTGAGAGGTTCTACAGAGAATCCTTTTATGGTGCAATGGTTCCACTTAGAACCCTCTCAGGAGGTTCTATCCAGAACCTTTCTAACTTTCCAAAGGTGTTAAAATATGCCACCTTAAAAATATTATCGGTTTAAAAATGTACAGCTCTTTATGTCAGATTTATTTTGATGTTGAGGGTTACAGGTCACATGACCAAAATTCGGTCAGGAGCACACCTGTTGCATTATGGGTCAGAAGCAACATGGCTGCAGGGGCAAAACATACGGCTTCAAAATAACCATGTTCTGCACGGTCCGACAGGTGCGCATGGTAATTTGTGATTCTGCACCTTCACTTGTTTTGCATCTGTACATATTTAATGTTGATTTGCCTTTAAATGGACAATTTGATGCATTTTCTGTTTGTGCTGACATGTTGGGACGTGTCTATATACAGTTAGGTAGTTAGTTTGAGAGACTTTATTGTTCGGGCCTGTCTAATACTGGAAATTTGCTTGAGAGACTTTAAAGTAATTAAGAGAGTTGTTTTTTATATCTTTTATTTTATGTAGTTTTTTTCAGTGTTTGATGAGCAGAAGTGGGAAAATAAAACTTCAAAAGACATCTGTGTGATGCGTGGCCAGTGTACTTACAATTATTATTATCATTATCATTGTTGTTGCCATAGCAGCACCAAATGGTATGTTTTAGAGCTGCACAATATGATATAAAAACAAAAAACATATTGCGATTATTTTCTGCAGATATTGTGATATAATTCAATATTAGTGTGAATGACAATTTTTACATCACAATTTTCATTTTAATGTGATGTGACATTTGTTGGGATGTGCATCAAATAAACATGTTTTCTTTACATCTGAAGAACACGATTTGTAGCTCAGAACATCTCTGCAGCACCACAGGACTTCTTTATAATCATGTTTGTTTTTCTTCATTAAAAAATGCAGCTTCTGCAGTTTGAATGTTGCACTTGACTGAAATGCAGTTTCACTAATATTTTGATTACCTGTGCAGCCCTTACTTGAATTCATATATTTCACACTCAGTTATATGTCTGCATGTGCCTTTGTTTTTCTCGCCTCACGCCCCCACACATCATCCTCTGCCCTCTGCAGGGAAACAAGGTCACTGTGACCTCCAGCAGCCAACATACAGACGGTGTGAGGAATACAGTCACTGGATCTGTTACACTGACATTTTTATCTACATGCATGAACGTATCTGCAGAAGGACGAGTGTAAAAATCAGAATACAGAGAGCCAGTGTGGGAAACTGTTTCTCTGCACAGAAACGGAGGATTTGGTTCCTTTCATGAAAGATTTCAAACAATTCTCGTCCCCAGGTACCTGATCACCATCTGTTCACATGTATTTCCATCCTGGCTCAGAGCAGTAAAAAATCTAGTTTGCTTTGACTGCATTGTTGAGACAAAATGCCCCAAAACACAGTGTGTGTATTTCTCAGAGCATTTGTAACATTTCTGCCTGTCACTGAACTCCTCTCCATCTCGCTGTCTCATCAAAGACCTTTTCCAGGTCACGCTAATGTTTTCACAGAGCCGCTCACTCACTGACTCATGGGTTATTTGTAGAATAGGCTTTCATACTATAAGTACTACAAGATTTTTCTCTTGGAGCCACAATGGATGATCTCTGTGTTCCCAAACTGAGCCCATTTTACGACTGAGAGCTTCCTGATGCAGCAGGTTACGTAAATCACTTCCTGATTCATGATCTGATTCAAACACAAACACCCTACATGGAAAAACTCTGACTTTTGAGGAAGAGACGAGGAAAATATTCTCAGTAAACAACATCTTATCAGCAGCGAGGTGGAGCTCTGTGAGGATTTGTAATGTAGAAGTGAAAGTGTTTGCTTTAAAGGGACAGTTGACTTCAGAATTAAAAAACACAAATATTCCACCTGGCCTGCTATTTATCCATCTAGATAGTTTTGGTGTGATTTGCACAGTTTTTAGGACTGAACAACTAATCAAAATTTTATCAAAACCACAATATGGCCTATGGCAATTTTCAAATCGCAGGAGGTGCAATATGTGTTAAACATGTGTCAAACTACCATTTTAATTAAATCAAATATCGTGCTGCAGAAATATCCATGCATCATATTTTTACAGACCAAAGAAAACATCAGATCCTTGCAAAAATCACACCAGAATGGTATGTTTTTAGTGAAAATGAGAATAATGATGGAAAAATTAGCATTCCCTCTAATATTGCAATTGCACCCGGCTTATCAAGGTATTACAGTACATCCTGGTGTTAAGAAATCCCACAGCTATGAGCCAGACTCATAGGCTCATAACACCAGCAGTTTGGCTGTAGTTTACTATAGAAAATGAAAATAAGGTTGAATGTAGACTGTGACAGAACAAACTGGTATATAATCACTAAACTGGAGCAACGTGACCACATTCAGCTCAGAGACGGACATTAACCTGCAAGCAGAGCAGCTGCTGCTAGCACTGCTAGCGTTAGCCACACTGTGTGACAGGCTGGCAACTAACGTCAGCTCCGCAGACTCTGTGATCCTGTTCAGTCTGAAAAGGTGAATATTTACTGAGTTGTTGTTATGTTTTGTTGGATAATGTTCATAACGCACAGTGCAAAATGACACACATTTGAGCGGCATTTAAAATACGATTTGGCGATTGCACACTGTGAGTAACTGCACAGAAGGAAGCGTGCATCTACTCACGGACGAGAGGCTCATGCTTGTGACAGAGCAGGATGCAAACATCTCCTCAGCTGAGCTGTAACATTAACAGCACTGAGCTAGCTAGTGTGTTGATTCAGTTGGTAGGTGTAGTTTGATAGAAAGAAAGTAACCGGATCATGATTTATGAAAAGAGACACTCCTGTTGAGTTTTTCAAATGTATCTTTGGCTCTTTGAGCTCCTTGAATGCCATCTAATTCACTGTAAACCAGAATAAAGTCAACAGTAAACAACTTTAATATTCGGAGTTAGCATTACATGTGCTCATTGATTACAGTTAAATTAAAATTACTGATTAAATGAGAGGTTCCAAAACTTTTTCTGGCATGTCCCCCCTTTCAGGAGCCTGAAAAAAGTTTACTTATCACAAATAATTAATTTGAGCATTCAGTTTTACGGTGTTCCATTACACTGGAGAGAAGGTAGACATCTCTACAGCTTTGCAACTCACACTGAAACTATCTAGATGGATAAACAGCACGACAGGAAAGAGATAAAATATGTATTTTTGATTTTGAACTGTCCCTTTAACAGACTTGCAGAATCGGCACATTACTGATAAGAATCTGAGCTTTTTTTCTTTTATGTAAATGGGTTTAAGGCTGAAAATAGAAGCTCCATCAGCAGCAGGAGCTTCAAACACAAACAATCAGTGCAGGATCATGAATATGTTTTATATCTCAGTCTCTGAGCAGATACACATTAGCACATCAGAGATTTCCACCTCTTTCTCTCTCTCTCTCTGTGTATGTGTGTGTGTGTGTGTGTGTGTGTGTGTGTGTGTGTGTGTGTAGTAGAACATTTCATGTGGCCCAGCAGAAGCAGAGAGGACTGGCTGATTGAGCAGGTCTGTAGGAGGGAGCAGCTCCTGTATTTACAACTTACATAAGAAATGAATGTGTAGAGGAAGCGTTTCCCTCTATAGTCTGTCCAGAAATGACAGTGTTTGCAGACTGCATCACACAGCACATTAGCGTATATTGATTGTAAACAGGACGTCAGTGGAGCCAGAAGCCGCAGTTTAACCACTTCATGTCTGAGCGGAAATACTGAAAACAAAACACTGATATCTGCTCGGACAGATGAAGAAGATTTAACACGTTTTATTTTTGTTCAGATGAAGCTTTAAAACAGACGCTGACGTGGTGTCATCCATAAAAACTAACTATCCTCTGACAAACCTTCTACACTCTCAGAAATAAGGGTTCTAAAAGGGTTCTTCCTGAAGGGCTGAGGTTCTACCCTGAACCATTAGCTTCCTTTTTTGAAGACAGGAGTTGTCAAGGGTTCTTTGTAAGACTAATGGTTCCACTAAGCACCCTTTTTGGAAGAGTTCTTTAAGGATTGTTAAAATCCTTGGCAAACTCTTTACTCAAGCGTTCTTTTACATAAAATATTAAAGGGTTCTTGGTGGAACCCCCTGAGTGTGTTCTAGATAAAGCCCTTGAAATATAAAAGAGTTCTTGATAGAACCTTGTGGGTGGGTTCTAGATAAAACTCTGGTAAAAATAAATAAATAAATAAATAAATAAATAAATAATGTTCTCTGTAGAATCCTAAGAGTGTGTTCCAGAAAAAAACCCTTGGAATATAAAACAGTTCCTGGTAGAACCCCTCGAGTGTGTTCTAGATAAAACTACTGGAATATAAAAGGGTTCTGATTAGAACCCCCTCAGTAGGTTATAGATAAACCCCCTTGGAATATAAAACGGTTCTCTGTAGAACCCCCAAAGTGTGTTCTGGATAAAACCCTTGAAATATGAGTGTTCTCAGTAAAACACCAGGGTGATATAAGAACCCACAGAGTGTGTTCTAAAAAGGTTCCTGGTAGAAACCCTGAGTGTGTGCTCGATAAAACCAACTTTAAAGATCCAGTATTTTCAGAATTTTTTTAAAAGGCTTTTAAAATATTTTCTTGAGTGTTTGCTTGCACAGAGTTTAGAAATTTTAAAAAAATGAAAGCAAACCAAAACATTTCATAAATGGCTCATATTTCATATGTAAATCCTTAAATAATGAATTTGCATCAGATTAAATTGAATTAGAGCGTTGGTATTAATAATTTATTAAAGTCTTTTTTGGGAGGACATGATTTGTCCTAATTCTCAAGATTAATTGGGTTAATTTGGAGGTCGCAGTTTTTCCAGCAGCAGCTTCACTTCACAACAAAACAAATGAATTTAATAAGCTGACTAATGTAATTGAGATGATGTTAATGAAGTCAGGTGGCTCACCTGTCCGAACAGAGAGTTGAGGATGGTCCGTAAGTTGATGTCTGTAGTAGAAGAAGCGGCGCTGGACCTCCGGGAGCGGCGGGACGACCTGCTGGACAGCGGGACCAGAGAGCAGGAGGACGGGGACGGGCTGCTGACCTGCCCGCCGCTGCTGTTGGCTCCTCCGCGGTGCCTCGGGTCGCAGAGCGGGGCCCGGTCATCGGTGCTGTCCGACAGAGAGGGCACCCTGCTGGGCATCCTACTGGCCACCGGGCGGGAGTGCGAGTGTCCGGGCCGGTGGTGGTGGTGCTCGGGTTCGGGTGGAGCTGCTGCAGGCGGCCGGTCCCGCTCCTCTCGGTGGTGCTTCCTACGGTGGTGGTGTCTGTGTGCGGGTTTGGAGGACCTGCGGGGCTCCCTCACGCCTCGGCCAGCCTCGCCGTTGGGCTCGGGCGGGTCGGGGACTTGGCTGTGGGGGGCATGTGACTTGGACTTGGCCCGGGTCGTGGCTGCAGGGTGCCCGTCCTGGCCGGAGAGGAGGGCCGGGTGGCACAGGGGTCTCCGGGCGCTGATGTCGCACTCGGCCGACCAGAAGGAATCTTCGGCGGCTCTGGGACGGTGGTGGTGCTGGTGCTGATGCTGCTGATGGTGCTGCTGCTGCTGCTGACTCCTCCGGCTCTCCGCGGTGCGTTCAGGGACCTGTGCTGCTCTCCTCACCGCCGCCGCTGAGGAGGAGGATTTCAGTAAGGAGGTGGTGGACTCAGATTTGGGGAAGGAGGAGCTCATCGCTGCGGATCAGATCTCGGCTGAGTCGGTCGTCTGATCATCGACATCATCGCACACCGTCTCCTCTCCATCGTAGACTCATATCATCATCAGCAGCATCGCAGCAGAGGCTGGTGGGTTCAGCTACATCTCTTCTCTCCACCTGACTCCGAGTCTGTGCGGCAGCGCGGCGGAGCGGCGGAGCGCGCTCACAGCGGGGCACACACGTCTGCAGCGCGCGTCACCTTTTCATTGATGCACTGTGGCAGCGTGACAGCGACGTGGGCGTGGACGGTAGTAAATATATACTAAAGTTTACCTTCACAAACACAGAGCAGCCTCCACGACACGGATCCCCAAGAATAATGACAAGAAACTACAATCTTTTTGGGTGTAGAGACACAACATGAATCAATCAATCAATCAATCAGTGCAATTCAAAGTACTTAACAGATGGCAGACAAACCGACGTGAAAGACTGTCATAGAGTGAAATAACCATGCTGCCGTACAAAGGAAAAAGGCAGTAACTTAATTTTTCTGTTAAAAAAATAAATCTAAAATATTATTATAAATGTGTTTTATTTTGGAGAACAGAGAAACCAAACCACCGTAACTTCAGTTACTGTATTCTAACATGTAAAATATCTGCAAGAAAAGAAGAAATATATCAACTATGTGCATTAAACTACTGTGCACAGAAAAATATTAAAATAAGAGCACAGAGTCAAAACTCTCAGACTCACCTCAGACTCAGATCCCAGGTGTGAAAATGCTTTTTTTTTTTTTTAATTAATCAATCAATGTCATATTTTATCAGAAAAAGTTTCATAGTATTTATATATAAAATTCCAATTTTATTTCATTAGAATATAAATATTAGTATTAGTAGCTCAGAAACATCCCAAAACATTTGATCATATTTGTCATTATTTTGCTTTTTAAAGCTAAAATGATCAGATAAAATGGAAGTTTCTGCTTTTCTCTCTCTTTTTTTTTTTTTTTTTTTTTTTTTTT
>JAJHUR010101009.1:0-13858 GCA_027495735.1 Lutjanus campechanus | reverse complement strand
TTTACCAAAAACGCTTCATCTCTCCAGTGTCACAGCACAATCTGAGCGAAAAATGTGCTTATCTAACCATGTCTCGTGAAAGCAGGGCTGATTTCTCAAAGGGGAGCACAATAAACCACCACACCGGCAGGAGTCATGACAGAGACATTAGCTGCGTCTGTAAACATTCATGTCATGATCGACATTGGACCTCAGATATCAAAAACACACGTGGAGGGATCGCTTCAGTAGTTCCCCGGATAATGACAGACAGCATGAGAAATTTCTGATCAAATTTCTTCAGTTTAGACGTCTATCAGTGTTTGCCAGATTAGTCATAAAGGCCCAGTTGTGCTTCCTGTTAGTAAGTCAGCTAAAATTAGACTGACATGAAACAGTCAGTTTCAATAAAGCCAGTATACAAAACGACACAACACTGTTTTTTAAATGATCCGTCTGAATGTGTTGAACAGTCGACTTGTGGCCCTGCAGCAAAGATCCTTTAGCTGTGATTTGATGTAAATAAGCACTTCAGTCTCTGAAGATGTGTCGCCATTTTGCAAAGAAAGAGGATTTCCACTCATTCATAAAAATTCAAACAGTCTAAAGTTTGTCTCACATTCAAAAGTGGGTGTTCAGTCATTTTGAAATAAAAAGAAAAAGTGCAAACCCACTGATAATCGTGACAAACGTCTGTCTGGATGTGTTGAATAATATCAGAAGTTGAATGACTGAATTTTTTAGCCCTTGAGGGAAAGTATGTAGGTGTTAGAGAAAGTGTCGATGAATTGGTGATACGTGTTGGATGTTAAGTGTAAATTAATACCACCAACACTTTACACAAAGTGTTGTTGTATGAAAGAACATTTCTGACAATGTGATGAAAAAATAAGGTCCGTAGGGCAACTAAATGTATAACTCAAGTATAAAACTATTAAAATTAATGATGGATAGTTTATAGTTAAAGTGACTTTTTACTGTAAAAATGCTGTTTTCAGCCTCTCAAACATGGAGATTTCCTGCTTTCCTCCATTATTGATTATAATCAGCTGAATCTCTTTGGGTTTTGGACTGACAAAATATGACATTTAAAGAAACTGTCACTATTTTCAGACATTTTATAGACATGGCAGTCTGAGATTAAATATGACAGTTAACTTTAGTTTTGCTGTTATTTGACAACTGCTAATAAATGATAACAATCTTTACAGGGGCAAGTTAAAAAAAGACAACACTGCATTAGTATTTCAAATACTCTAAAAACCACTGGACCCACTGGAGAGAAAAACAGTTGGCACCACAATATGCAACAAAGGGCTGAAATTAAGTAAGAGACTAACTCTTAATTAATCATAACTGATTTTTGGCATAACATGCATTAAACCAAACACTATCCTGCATCCTCCATCCCCTGTAACAGCCAGGTGCAGCTGGTGCGGACTGGACTTGGAGAAGTGGACGGTTTCTGCTGAGGAGACGGGTCAGCACGTGCATGCACGCTTTTTAAAAAAAACAAACAAACTGTGATGCGTGTTGCAATGTTTTCAGATGTTTTTCTTTTTGCAATGAAATTGCGTGAGCAAGTGATAATTACTAAACAGAGTTGAGATTTTCTTATTTTGTATAATTCATTTAAAAAAAAAATCAAAGGCACCTTCTTCCAGGGAGAACAAACGCGTTCTCTGTTCTGAGTGTTCTAAGTAACCTTGCACAGAGAAATGATAAATGTAACAGTGACAAACCTTGTGTTCTTTTCAGGACCCACGAAAAATAACATACAACATATCAAAAAATAGTAAATGATAAAACACTTCACTGGTACGTCCATGTATGACATGTGGCGCAGGGAAGTGCTATGATTGGTCAAATATGCAGAAAAGTTGCTGTGATTGGACAAAATTTTAAGGCCGTGCAGAATTCACAGAGATGTATATTTTTTATTTCATTTTAGTTTGCTAATATGGCGTCAGTTAGTTTTTTCGGGGAACTAAATTGTTTTTTCACACTGAGTTTTAGTTTTTTGTTTACTTTTGGTTCCCTTTAATAACCTTGGCGTGAACTCGGGGGATGCTGGAATGAGCCACTCAAAGAAACGCAGCGTAGTGATGACTTTGACAGCAGCAGGGAGTGTATATGGACAGCTGGCATCAGTCTTTAAATCATCTGACAGGAGGTCACAGAGGTCTGTTACAGGCGGGCAGGATAAAGTTTACAGCGGCACTCATCTCCACTGAGGGACAGGTGAGTGAACCCTCTGCCTCCACAGTCTCCCCGGCTTCTGTGAGAGCGGTCGGCGGTACAGAGGCAGTAAATATGATTCTGAGGTCTTAACCTTGATGCATAAAAAAAGAAAACTGCACTGCTTTTTAGCTATTATGATCCTAAATCCTCTGGCCAGTCGGGTGAGCAAGGACGAACCTGCCATACAACTACATTATTGAATCTAAAGGTAATGTATTTCATACATCTGTCAATTCTTATATTCTTAAGACCCTTTATTTTGCTGTTTTGGTAATCTTTACTAGTCTTTATTTTGTTTGTGCTTAAAACAGTGGCTGTTTACTACGAGCTGAGAGAAGCAGACAACTGGTCGCTTGACTTCCTGTGTTACTTTACAAGGTTTATTATTAGAAGGGAGGTCAGCTCAATTTATGTGAATTATTAAAATTATAAATGCCCTCTCCTCCCAGCGTTTTTCTTTTGAGTGGACAGTCTGTACAACCACTGTTTTATGGTGCATCATGTTTTTTCATAGTAAAGATTTTAGTTACCTCATCACTAAAACTGTCATTTACTCAGTAACATCATTAACTAACCTGTGAAGTGTTTGACACAGACATACATGCTGTCTGGCTGCTTGTTTTCACCCATAAGCGGAGCGTGGTCATTCTCAAGTCAGGGACGTGACAAGTAGACCCATTTACAGCCAACGTCATCAAAAAAGCTGCGCGCAAATTTCCATCTCCCCGTTATCAAGGCGAGTTATCAAGCTACAAACATTGAATCAGACGGTTTACAAGCACAAATACCACCAAAATGTCTGGTTGTTGCATGTACAGAATCAATATTCCACTGGTCGACTCAAGTTACACAGGATTGTGACAGGGTCATGACCATTTCAGAGCAGTCACAGCTTCTGTGGCTGCAAGCTGTTAAACGTGTTGACTGGACTGAGGACGCAATCAAAACTGCTCATGTTTGCTGCGCCCATTGACAAGCCGCTGTGCTCCGCCGTACTTCTGTTGCCAAAATGCACGTGCATCTTGCTCGTTGTTTATAAACTGTAAAAGGGTCGATGGCAGCTCGATATGCTCGTGTTGAGAACCTACCCATGTAGGTCCATCTACACCACTGACATTAGACCAGATTCGTGTTGGTCAATGGCTCGGTCACTTTCTGCTGCCTAAAGAAGACCAACATGCCCATGGGCGCACAGTCGGGCGCATGTTGATCAGAAAACAGCAATGATCGTTGTGCAGGTGGAAGACAGGGTCCTTCAGAGCCCTGCACGGGTCCAGTTTTGCAAACCCTGCACCTGCACCTACAAAGCTGTGATCCAGAACCGACCAGTTACCCACCCAGAACTGTCAAAGTAAGCCTGACAATCCGGCCTGCGCCCAGATTAAACACACTTGTGCAGCCGTCACTGTAGCTGTTAATGTGTTTCCATGGTGACAACAAGCCTTGCTTGCAGCTATCAAAAGCTAAAACTTTTTGGAACTTTTTAAAAGCAATAAAGCCGATGACAACATTATTCTCTTCACTTGGCCTTTGACGATGTATTGTCCACAGTTTGGTGTCCTCCACTGGCTGTTTTTGCCTTTATGTCATCAGTTTTAGCAAACCACTGACCTTCATCACTGTCAGATCAAACAGAGACGTCCCATTGTTTTAACAGGATGTGGGGTCGTAGGCTTTCAAAATAAAATCATGCTGGCTGATTGGGCTTGATATTACAGTATTAGTGGCTGCAAATCTTAAAAATGCTGCACAGTCATTTTCATTTCTGATTTCTCCAGGGGAAAAAACATATTATTGTATATGTTACATTATTGTTCTCACCTGCTACCCGCCTGCAATTAGTTCATTTATTTATATAAATATATTTTTCACTTGTTGCACGATGTTTTTGTGGATCGCCCACGGCACTTTCCTTTGTATCTTAAGTCATTATTTCAAGAGATTTTTCATTATAATGACCTGCAGGATCTTTTTTCTCATCACATTGTCAGAAAAGTGTTGTGTTTCTCCTCATGCCTGGAAGAGGTGGGGCCCATAAATGTTTAACACAGTGACTTCAGCTAATAGATCATGTCGGACCCACACAGTCTGTGAAGCAGAACAGCAAGAGAGCGACACATTATGGTTTGTCTTGCTCAGAGTCGTTTATCTTAACTGTAATGAACTTTGCTCTCTATCAGCACACTGCTGAACTGTTTCAACCAACAACCGCAATGAAACTGATGTGAGTCGTACAGAGAGTGTGAGAAATGATTTTGCTCCAGAAAAAAGTTAGAAGGGAAACAGAAATGTGAGCAAATATATTCGCTGTTCACTGTTCAGTCAGTCATTCATCTATATGCAAATCTGATGAACATCCAAAATCGTGCACCCACTGAGTGAGTCCTCTCAGGTGTAACTGTGCAAAACTCTACGGACAAAAACACCAACATGTTTGATAAAAGAGGCCCAATGTTTGGTCATCTGCTAAGAGGAGTAATGAGCGATACTGTATGAGACGGAGAATATGTACACAGTGAGTGTGAGAGCTGGTCTGGAGGCAGAAAAAGAGTTGCTCCCCAATCCTACAGACACTTCCCTAAACGCCATCTGTCTCTCGGTCGGACATGGTTTCTCACTCACACCTATTTCCCTTCCTTGTCCTCTAAGCGGCCGGGAGTAAAAATGTAGTCCAAGGCTTGTCGCTCCGCAGCGGCCACGTTGGGGTGCCAGAGGTCCACCATGAAGACCACCCTGGGGCCATCCTCTGCCCCGCCTGAACACAAACACAGAAAACACGAAAATCTTGACCTGAAACCCCGATCAGACTCTCGACTTTCTTCCACAGGATTGGATTAAACTATTTTGAGGTCAATCCTCCTTTAAGGAATAAATAAAAGGCACAGAGAGCAATCAAAGATTAAATTTTAATCCCTTCTTACCCTCGTGGAAGGCCCTGTGGAGGAAGGAGTCATCAAAGAGCAGACAGCTGCCCTCAGACCAGCACTGTGGCTCTCCACCAACAACCAGCTCGCAGGAGGGGGGCACTCTGAGACCTGCCAGAGAAAAAAATAACACGTTCATCCATGTGTCATTACGGGACTTACAAAATAAAAGCATTTCGTGTTGCTAAGCAAACTCCCAGGTGACATGTCCCAGACTCAATGCCCTGTTCTTAGAGAGTCTCATTATTACAGTCTGCTATTTTAAAGCATCTTGCCAACACAACAATAAACATCACACTATTTATAGCCTCTCACAGGATTCAGTTGGAAATAGAATCAGTGCTCAGATCACCCCAAAATCAAAAAAACATATTTTTCCTCTTACTTGTAGTGCTATTTATGCATCTAGATAGTTTTGGTTTGAGTTCTTCTCATCATTCAGTGTGCAGTGTCTCTCAGCTGACTTTTAATTTCAATGAGCAATGATCAGGTGTATTATCATCACTCTATGTGCAATATGAACATTTCCCTCCGTGCAACAGACCCTTTGACAGCTGATGTCATCGAAAAGCACGTCTGCATTTTGGCAACAGAAGTATCGTCTCCCTCAGTCATTCAGACGAGTTAATCAAGCAAGTGTTGAATTAAACGTTTTACCAGAACCAGAATCACTGAAATGTCTGGTCGTTGCATATCTGATACTCCAGAATCGATACTCCACTGGTCAACCTAAGCTGACCAGAACAATCAACAGCACTGTGGCGTCTGTGGCTGCAAGCCGTTAAACGTGTTGACTGGACTGAGGACGGGATTAAAGCTGCTCGTGTTTGTAGCAGCCACAAACAAACTGTTGTGGTCCGCCATACTTCTGTTGCCAAAATGCACAGACCTTGTTGTGAGCAGTTTCATGTAGGAACTACTTTCTTTTTCACAAACTACACTCACCAACCACATCACCATGCTAGCTAGCTCAAAGGTGCTAGCTAGGGATTAATATTTTGCCCCAAAATTAGACATTTCCTACCCCAGGAAGAGAAGCACACTATCCCGAGAATCCTGGGAAATGCACTTGTTTTTAAAGGTATAATTTCTGCTACAGTCAAAATGTATTAGTCATATTTCAGGCAACACTAAGGGCAACAAAAATGCATGCAACCTGTCTGGTTTTGTGTATTAATTGGTGGTATTTACAATTATAACGGCCGTCCCAAATGCCATATATTTTGAGCTTTGAAGCTTCGATGGTAATCAAGAGCAAATACTGAAAGCTTTGGTCACAGGAAGGTGCAGCGCTGGGCTCGCCTCGGACTCAGCCACACGCTTCAGTCTGAAAGGAACGGGGCGTTCACTTAACTGCAGTGAGTGAGAGGGATGTCAGATGTCAAGTATTTCCACATTTTTACACTGCGATTAAAAAGTGTTTGCCTTTATCACAGGAAAACATTACAGGTTCATCTGTGCGGGTCAAGTGACAAAGCAGCGTTCAGATGCAGAAACACTGTGTGCAATAGTTCACCTTCACCCTCTGTCTCTCTCGTACACACATGCTGGCTACAGCAGAGCTGTGATCCCAGCATCGCTGTCGCTCATGCTGCTGCTGCTTTGTTGGTCCGCTTCCAGCTCGTGCTGAAGCTGCTCTCTCTGAGAGGTGGTGGTCCAAATGAACCTGCTGTGTCTTTATCTGTCAGCAGAGAGGGAGAAACAGGCGTCTGCACAGCCCCAAGGCCCACCTGAAGCAGCAAATTCAGCGCAAGCTTGACACAGACTGACAAAACACCAGCCACACAAGCAACACTGCAGCATCCAGTGGGGAAATACATACGAATAGTCATATTGCAATTATTTTAACTGAAACTGTGATTGCAACAAGCAATACAATTAGTGAAAATGATCAGAAAATGATGATTTTTAGTCCAGGTCATCTCTGCAGCACTACAGCACCTCATTACAATGTTGTTTTCTCACACATTTTTCCTTTTTCAGAAAATTGCAATGTGGTTCTGGTTCTGCTTTTTGGAAATTGCACTTCGCCATATTGTAATTTTATTGCGATTGCAATTAATTGTGCTTCCCCTCTAATTTTGCTGTCTAATACCATGGCAACCAATCAAGTTTTGAAGATCTGAATCTGAATAAGCCCTAATAATTATCAAGGCAAGAGAAAAACAAATATGCTGATGTACTCAACATTAGAAATATTATAATATTTACTGCACGTGCGGCTGCCAAGGATAAAATGCCAAGCTCTCTGCCTGTGATCTGTCACTCTTAAATGATTCCCAGCCTGACAGCCAGTTTTTTCACCCTGAAGTGTTTTGGATCAAAGTATGAATCCAGTGTTTTCAGGCTTTCACTTTTCATTTTGTCTGTGATTTCAAATGCCGCAGCAAACCACTTCCTGAACCTCAGTCCAGTCTGATACCTTGTTCACAGAGCACACAGTTTGCATCCTCATTGTTCAGTCTTTTGAAATATTTCCATTCAAAGTTGGTGGTAGAAGTCATGTTGTGTTGGTCTGATTTAGATGGTAGAGCCACAACTTACCGTACCAACTCTGCCAGTGGTCTTTAGACACACACATGTTCTGAATGTTTTAAGAATGTTTTTTTTCCCTGTTTCTGGTGATTATATTTCCTCCAAAACAGGAAACTGTTTGGATGATAAACCCTCGTGCTAACCTTACAGCTCAGAGAGAGAAGGCAGAAATCTTCACCAAATAACACTAAGAGGCTGCTCAGACAGAGCTCGTTTTGCAGGTTGAAGCTATTGCTGTTAAAAAAAAAAAAGAGCAGCTGGTTGCTAGGCAACCACCAAATCAGCTGTCCTTAGTGAAATGAATGAACAGCTTACCGGAAATCTCAAGTACCTGCCTCCAGGCTGCTGTTTTCTGATCAAATCCTGGTAACTACAGTTAGTAAAATCACATAACTATGATGGATGTATCCAGCAGCAGACACCACTAATTTGTCCTGTAATCCTGGTCGTCTCCACCACAGACGGCTCGTCTCTCAATAATTATAATCTGATCAGACAATAGAAAAAAAAAACCCACAAATTACATTGGGCACTTTTCCGCTCCGAGCTGAAGTTTCGTCAGCTCAGAGCACTCTGTCTGATTGGGGCCTAAAGACCAGGGATCTGTCTAATCCCAAATCTCACACCAAGTGAGTGAGAGCTTTTTGGGAGCTTTGCATTCCATTTAAAGGGATAGTTAACCAAAAAATGAATATTCAGTTATTATATTCTCACTCTCCTGCAGATTGAAGGTCAGGTTTAGTTTTTGAGTCCACAAAACACAGCTGGAGTTTCACAGGAAAACAATGTTGTAGAGTCTCCCACACAAATTAAGTGAATGGTGACCAGGTTTCTAACAAACAAACAAAAACAAACATCAAATGCCCTCATACTGCTCGTCTGGTGTAATTCAAGTCTCCAAAAGCCCCAACATGCCAAGCTGACTTGAAAGACGTCATTTACACCATGTTTTTATAGCCTGAATCTTCACTGTAGATCTTTAGCTTGGAGCCACGTTCACGTGCACACTGTCTGAACAGGGTGTGTGTGGTGTGACGGTGTGCACATGCTAGTGACCAGCATGTTGGAGCTTTGGCAGATTACACCAGACGAGCAGAATGGAGGAATTTTATCAGGGTTGTTTTTCACATTTGAAAACTGGTCACCATTCACTTCCATTGTTTGAGAGATTCTGCAACACTGTGTTCTTGTGAAACTCAGCAGTGTTTTGTGGACTAAAAAACTAAACCTGGCCTTCAATCGGCACGAGGGTGAGCAGATAATGAGTGAATTTTCAAGATTTGCTTTAACAAAGTTTGAACTGTGAAAGTGACGGATCACAGCAGTGAACTTAGCATTTCCTTGCAGCTGTGGTGAAGTTCAAGCTTCTGCACTGTTTATATTATGTTCATTATAAGATGGATTAGCATCAATGGTGTTCTAATACCTTTCACCTTTTATCTAGCCAATTATTAATACCGCCAAACAACACCTTGAAGCAGTCAGGTTTGGGACACACTTTCCTCCAGGTTGCATTGATGAACTTGGTATTTCATCCTCACAGCTATAGTGAAGTTCAAGATGCATCTGCACTTTATATTATGTTAATTCTAATGTCATTAATAGCACCAGACAATCCACCTTAGGATTGGAGCCCCATTTCATTGTTGCATTTAGTGTTACCTGAAATATGACCAGTGTGTTGGGACTGTAGCTAAAGTTTCACCTTAAAGACAAGTTCCCAGAGTAGTAGTGCGCTTCTGTTTCCCAGGAGAGAAAGTGTGTCATTTTTGTGAAAAATTATCATCATTAATCAGCATTACTGCACTAGCTAGCATGGAGATAAGGCGTGCAGGAAAATATTGAAAATGTTGAGTATCATGATACAACTGACTGAGACCAATTCGATACACCTCTTGATAAATGTGCAACGATACAATACATCTTAGAAATGTTTAAATAGTTAATGATTTGGTACGGTATGATTCATGTCATGATGCAACATGAGATGATGCAATGTTTTAATCATTATATTTAGATTCTATTAATGTTATATGTGTATGGTATTATTAGTTGCAAGAAGAATTCCTGATAGTTTTAAAACATCCAGTAACAGAAGAGACAGAGAGAAGGGGACTTTCTAGTGGTGTTAACATCTTAATAGGAATCTCATTTGCACTGTAGCCTAAATCGGTGACCAAACTTTAAAATGCATTTTTGTGGCAGGATGATCTGCTGCTCTGTTTCATATAAAGCGTGCTGTGGTTTTGATTGAATTTGACCGTGCAGAGGAAGTGGGGTGTGGAGGAACAGTGATGCTACGTGTTACCTGCTCTCTCAGTGACATGTCGTCTCTGTAGGTCGGGAGACTCGTGGCTCTGTACTCTGCTGTCCATCATGTTTTGTTTCTCATCTTTCTTATAAAACTTACACTTATTCTACATTTATGTGTTATGAAAGTTTGGTGGTATGCCGCGGTGCAACGTCAGTTCTTTCACTGTCAGTTTAGAGGAAAAGAAGAGGAGAGACAGGAGAGGGAAGGGGGAGCGCTTGTTTTGTGTGAGTGAGGCAGCAGGTGTCCAGTGAGAGCCCTGCAGACAGAAACAGGGGGAGAGAGAAAATGGAGGAGAGCAGCATGCTCCTCCTAATAAGATGTATCAATACGCTAGTGCTGCATCGATTTTTTCCGATTTGTGTTCAGCTTTTTACTGATACAGGCTGTCTGAGCCGATGCTTTCGTATCTTACACATTAAAGCCCGATGCATCAGATGCATGAGTGAACCGTCACACCCCTAATATATCGTGCCAATACACAGCCCTAATTTTGATGCAGGTGGCAGGTGTAGTTCAGTAGAAAGAAAACAGTTCCCACATCAAACACATCACAACAAGGCTTTTGGTAGCAAGGTTTGTCGTCGGCAACTGGACTTGATAGAGTTCTTCAAGAACTTCTTGATAGAGTTCTTCAAGAACTCTATCAAGTCCAGTTGTCTACGACAAACCTTGCTACGAATATGACCTGGACGACTGAGAACCTTCACAGATAACAAGGCTTTTGGATTATCCAGTGACCAAACAACTGAGTCATGAGTTTTTCAAAATGTATTTTTTGGCACTTTGATCACTACCAGCTGATTGCCGTCTAGCTCCATCATATTGCAGAGAAGCCGATGTCTCCAAAACTCTGCAACTCACACTAAAACTATTTAGAAGGATAAACAGCACTACAGGGAAGAGAAAAAATGTGTAGTTTTGATTTTGGGGTGAAGTGTGCCGCAGCTGATTCACAGGCTGCTCCTCCTCTGGTTAAACATGCTGATTATGTGTTGAACACACACTGAGCCTCAGACGTCACACACTTCAGTCTCAGCTCACTGAACACTTCATCTCTTACCCAGGTGGCAGCGCAGCCTGACGTTCGTTGGACCGTAATGCTCGGTGATCAGAGCTCCAGGCGTCAGCACGGAGAAGCAGGCGTTTCCGAACACGTTGTTGGCGATGAATGTGCGCAGCTGGCCCAGCACCCTCCAGGCCCGCGGACACCTCCGGACATTCAGGACCAGTGGGGTGCCTTGGTTGACCAGGTAGTAGGTCCACCACTGCCCACGAGGGGTGCTGTTGGCCTTCCAGCCCGGTGGGAGGGAGGAGCCGCCGCGGGCTGGGGGCTGGTGGTAGATGCTCTCAAACTCGGCGAGGAGGGCGGGGAAGCTCTGCTCCAGGAGCTCAACGTCATGTCTCTGGACCTCTCTGGAGAAGAACGGAGCTGACGGGAGATCAGGGAGGAAGAAGACCTCTGGCCGCTGGATGGTGGGTCGGCTGTTCAGGTATCGGCCTTGATCACGGACTCCTTTGTGCACCCTGCCCATACCTGACCAGGTGTAGCGCTTGGCATAATCCTGCAGACTGTGGTAGAGCCTCTGGTTCAGACTCTCTCCGGCGCTGGTGCATCTGAAGCACTCTGACGACTGGCAGAAAGCGAAGCCGTTCTGCTCCTCCAGCATCGAGCCGTGCTTCCCTTTCCCCCGGCCGCGGCAGTCTGAACTCATGAAGCCCCCCACCACCCCTCCGATCCGGCCGGGCCCCGCCAGATACCTCCCCCGCAGAGGGCTGGAGCCGTGCTCCCGGCCCACCCTGTAACAATACCACATGAAGAGCAGCAGCACACACATGGCGATGGCGAACGCACAGATCTCACACTCCCTGATCGACTGCATCCCTCCAGCCACCATCTCCCTCACATTCTCCAGTGACCACTCCATCCCCGCTCACTGCCGGACTGCTGAATCTGACGGAAAACGGGAGAAGTGCTGATGAAAGAGCAGTTAACACGTCTTTTCTTGATTGTGATTGAACGGGGCCGTAAACCACACGCAGGCCGTTAGAGAGTCGAGTGTCAAGCAGCTCTTATCGCCGCCCCTAATGTAAACAGTCTGCTGATTCGATCTGACACACCGGCTCTTCACTCCTAACATTTCAGCTCTCTGCAGCGAGGGGAGGTTTCTCCGTGCATGATGTCTGGCTGTGCGGTATTTGTGCTGCTCCCTCACTCGTTCTCTCAGACAAATGCAGACAGACACCGCGCCTTAAGGTGGTCTGTTCTCTGAAAAACAAAGACAGAAGGAGAGAAGGAGGCATGAGGAGAAGACAGGAGGATACTGTAACTGACATCGGGGGGATATTAACACTCCAAACTGTGTTGGCTGTTAATGCGTCGGCATGCAGAATGAGTTGATGCAGGGATCATCATTACACTTTGTATCTGTGAAATAAGGCTGAGACTAACAAGTATTTACATCATTGATTAATCTAATCATCATTAATCAGAAATATGAATTTTATTCTTTAATATATGTTTGGCATTTTTGCTCAAAAAATCACTGAAAAAATTAATTGATTATCATATAATAGATGACAACTCATTTTTTTTTGACCGACTAATGGATTAATTGACTAATCGTTGTCGCTCTACAATGACAGATCAGAGTTTGACAGAAAGTCCTCCTCCTGTGTCGGCTCATGAAGAGAACATACTCACCCACACACCGTGGACTTCAAAAGGACTAAAGCTGTGACTAATCATTATTTTCATTGTCAGTGAATCTGTTGATTGTTTTCTCGATTGTATTGATTAGTTGCTCGGCCTAAAAAACGTCAGATGTCGAGATGACGTCCTCAAATGTCTTGTTTTGCTGACAGCCCAAAGATATTCAGTTTACTGTCAGAGAAGTGAAGAAACCAGAAAATGAAGCTAAATTGAGATAATTCTGAGTTATTTTTTCTTTAAGAAAAAGACTCAGAATGATTAATCGATTAATTGTTGCAGCTTTACTCTTCATTTGCGGTCATAAACGACAAAGAAAAGCAGCAAATCCTCACATTTAAGAAGCTGCAACCAGCAAATGTTTGACACGTTTTGATCATTATACGATAACTGGCAGCTAATCTTCCGATCGACTTATCGTTTAACCGTTTAATCGATTGTTCGTTACAGTTCTGCTGTGAAACATCAGAGTTTGACACCAGATTCCCTTCCTGCATGAAGAACACACCTGCTGAAACTCACCCACACACTGTGGACTTCAAAATGACTGCACCCCATCCACACACACACACACACACACACACACACACTTTGAACAATATTTGGGATTCAGCTCTCCACACACACAGACACAGACACACACAGACACACAGACACACACACACACACCCCTGTACTGCACTGTACAAAATCATGAGTCATGGGCACATTTGCTGCATTTAACACAGATTTCTCCTTTTATATTTCTGCGCACACACGCACACACACACACACACACACACACACACTGTGCGCACCAAACAGTGAATTATGTAAACTTAAACAGTGTTGGTTGGTTCCCACCCACATTTATAATTGGCATTCATAGGTTTGCTCAGCAGGAGCTGCATAAATGGCTCCTCAGGGGGAGGAGGAGGGGGGAGGCAGAGAGGGAGGGTGTGTGTGTGTGTGTGTGTGTGCGTGTGTGTGTGTGCGTATGTGTGTGTGTGCGTGTGTGTGATGGTCGCTGCTTAAAGTGAAATAAAGAGCGAGGCTGGACGACATGAGTGTGATTATATAATGATAATGGACTAGCAGCCAGAGCGCGAGGAGAGCAGTGCAATGCGTCAACTGCGATCAGAAGTCCACCGCGCGCCCTCACCAAAAATGGTCGGGTAA
>JAJHUR010101008.1:0-24124 GCA_027495735.1 Lutjanus campechanus | reverse complement strand
AAAAAAAAAGACTTTCCACGGCAGAAGTCACTGGAATTATGGCCTTATTAGTGAATATTTAAAGCCCCTCTCCAGTGACTTTTGGTTATTTTATGATATTTCACATTTTGTCTGACAAAGTTGATTAGCCGCACCAAATATTCTTTGAAAAATGTGCTTAAATGAGCTTAAAATGAGTCGAGTGTGAGACACGTTTCGGCGACAACATCCAAAATGGTGGAATGGGGGCAGGGGCTGAAGTAACTAATTACAGATACTCTGTAATTGGGTACTTATGTAATCCACTTAATTACTTTTAAAATCATAATTGAGTAGAGTACAACTTGAATTAATATCGAAACCTGTCATTGGCATTTTAGTAGGCAATAAGGTGATCTGATCGCAAACAAGCCAATGAAAACAATGACATATGGATGAAAAACTAAACACTGCAGCTGCACAGTTTTCTATGTATAAGTATGTTAATGATTACCAATCAAGTGATTAGTTGATTTAACCAATTAACCGATTAAAACTATATTCATGGATGTTTAATCAATAGTCTAGAAACGGCAGCACTTGCACCCCATTTCAAATCATTCTGTCTGGCGGAGCCAATTTGTTGAATATGTCTTATAATTAATTAATTAATTAATTAATCGGTTGTTAGCATTTTCAACTATCAGTTAAGGAAAATGCACAAAATTTGCAACCCTCCACTGAGTGAAGATTTGGAGAAACAGAAACACCTTCGACTGAACGTCTGCTATCAATAATGTTTCAAACATCAACAGTTAAAAAGTAACTAATACTCTGAGTAGTTTTTGAGGAGGGTGGCCAGCATCTCCTGTCGAGATAGGGTGAGAAACTCAGTCATCCACGAGAGACTCGAGACTTGCGTAGAAAGGACCCAGTTGAGGTGGTTCGGGCGTCTCATCATGATGCCACCTGGTCGCCTCCTTAGGGAGGTGCTCCAGGCTTGTCCAGCTGGGCTCCTCCCAGACCGAAGACCAGGTGGAGGGATAATATCTCTCCCCTGGCCTGGGAACCCCTCGGGATCCCCCAGTCAGAGCTGGTTAATAATGTAGCTGGGGAAAGGGATGTGTGGGGTCCCCTGTTGGAACCTCCACGATCTAGCTTCGGTTAAGATGGATGCATGGATGACTTCATACCTACTTACTCACCGATTTTTGAAACACCAGTACTTTTACTCGTAACTGTTTAGAGTTGTAGTGTTAGCTGGTGATGTAGCAAGTATCCAGCTCTGCAGCAAATAGCTAATCAGCTTATTATGTCCCGCTGAAGTCAGTGGGGAAGGTTCTCTTGGGGGACATGTGAAGAAAGGCTGAGGAAGAGCAGAAGCTGGGTACCACCTTCCCTCGTTCACCTCATGGATGAAGGGGAGAGAGAGCCACCCCATCCGAGCATCCATCTCGGCAGCTCATAGTGAAAAGAAGCATGTATGCAACACTTTGACGATAACACAGTGTCTATCGCTCTGCAGAGCATTAAACTAGCAAAAAAAAAAGGACAAAAATCCAAAACAAAAAAGTGTTGACTGTGAAAAAGGAGATAAAAACTACTTCTTATCAAGCGTTTGCCAACCACCAAAATTTACGTCTTTCTGACTGTCGAGACTAAAATGATCAGTGTATGCTGGTGTTGTTTGTCTGCAGCTTTTAAGGTTGACTTCCCACACACAATACAAAGTAAATGTGTGTGTGCCGTCTGTGGTGACCTGCCCTACTTTCCACTGACCAGCACAGACTCTCCTCGATGTTAAAAATCAATCATGGTGAAATTGGGGTTATAACCAGCCTTTCTACCGTGGAAGTGTGTTCCAGACTTTTAGCTTTGGACTCTTATTTGAAAAGAAATACAGATTGTAAACAGAAATTTGGCTGAAAGAATGGAAGAAATCCCCTTGAGGTTTTTAAGTCTTTACTTCCAGAACAAATTGTTGAAACATCTTCCAAATTGAGAAAAGAATTGGTTCCTTTGGTGACTGAGATGCACCAGGGATATAAAAACCTGAGGGTCAGTGACCTTGCAACCAAACACTGGTCATTAAACCTGCTCGGCCTCTCTGAGGACAGATTTATAGATTTCAAGAAGAAGCTTTACCTTTACCACTGATATAAAAGTGAAGTAATTCTGAGAAACACACGGAGAGAAAGATGTCTTATAAAAGTGCTGATTTCCAGCAAATATACCACAGTTAATGATGTCTTATAGCACAAATTGAGAGAGGAATTTTGTCCATGCTGAGGTATGTGCAGCCTGACAGATCAGGAACAGGATGCTAAAATATGTATGGTGTGGCCTTTGGTCTGAGACCTATGGAGAGGCCATGAATAATAGATGGGCTATAGCTCCTATAGACTTATCTGTTTATGTTGGATTTCTTTAAAAAGAAGCATCTTCCTGAATTTCATATTGCGCACGCAAGGTCAAACTCACGCCAACATCCCGCACCAGCTGTTATTCCTGCTCTTTAGAACCTGAGAACATCAGTTTCTCCACGGTGAATTAAAAATCACCATGGTTTCAGTCTGATAATACTTGATAGTCATAACTATTAAAAGTTATTCAGTTCTTAGCTGCTTTAGTATGAAATTGAACTGCTGTGGCCGTGTGATTCCATGTTCAGCTGCAGGAAAATGGATGTTAATGGTTGACTGCAGTCATGTAAGTCATCATCAATCTTCCCACTATTTTGCCTGACAGCGTTTTCCCCAGTGTTAGATTAGAAACCGTTTTTTTTTTTTTCGTTTGAATGCCATTACGCAGCACTGCAAATTGGAGAGGTTAAACTGCCAGTCAAAGTGATCGCTTGAAGAAAAACTTACCTGCTCCAAGAGAAATAGTCACGTTTCATCTTATTTGAAGATGCTTTTCTTTTTTTTTCTGAAGGAATTACATGTTTCTTTATTCATGAGCAACATACTTTGGCTTCTCTCTCTCTCTTGTGTTGAAAGATGCCAGTGGCGAGCCGTCTCGGGGAATCTTGTTGACAGTCATTGGATTTCAGGCTTGCTGAGTTGACAAAATGATGCAAGTCGACCATGATGGCGGGCTCGTGAGGAAAAACATGAATCAAGAAAATGTGTGGATGTGTGAGCATGCGTGCGTTTGTGTGTGTGTGTGTGGTACTGCAGCCATTTTCAGGAATGTGTCCAACAAGGCAGCTGTGTGCTTTTCCTTTTTGTCACAAAGTCTTTCTTAAAGTTACATGTGAAGCAATACGCATGTATTGATCACTTATTGCCAAACCCTCCCCAGCTTTCTCAGTCACGACTCAGGACCCCTTCCCTTGAAAATCCAAAGGATTTCACGTTTATGCTCAGTCCCAAGTGCATAAACTGGAAACAGAGAAAACAGGTAGCTCTGTTCAAAAGTAACAAAATCTGCCTACCAGCTCACTAATGAGCACATTATAACACAATCATTTAATCTGTAAAAAAAACAAAAAAACAACAACAAACAAAGTTAATGTTCTTATTTTGGTGGTTTAGTTTTTAGTTATTCTGTTTGCTAGGCAATACATAGACTCCACAAAGTCAAAGAAGAATAAAACTGGTAATTACAAGAGGTATGGATTCAAGTCACATGACTCAGAGTTAAATGATTTCTTTTGGATACAAAAATTACATGGTGCTCAACAGAAAACATGCAAAACATGGCTCCAAAACCAGATGAAGATGCAACAACTCCCAACTTTGCTTGATATTTGAAGCTACACAAGAACGTGGCGTTGATCTTCTCTCAGAAAGCACACAAGTTAATTTACCAAAATGTCAAACTAGCCCTTTAAAGGTGAAGGCTCTTTAAAAAATCCAAAGCACTTTTGGCTTTCTGTGCAGCTCATAAAAAAAACAACACTCCAGCAGGTCACCTGCACCAAAATAACAGATTGCACAAAGATGGCAGTGAGCTCTGAGGTTGGCAAACGAAGCACTATAAGTTGGCAGTGGACTCAGAGGAAAGTATAAATAAAATATCTTAACTGAATTTCAGATTCTGTTAATACGACCTCTATTTTCTCTTTGTTCTGTTTGGGGTTTTTTTGGCCGCTTAGGCCTGTTTGTTGAATAGATATCGAGCAAACAGACACATCTGGCATCTGAAACCGAATCACGCTTTCATGTCTCGCTGACCTCGTTCACATCCTCTGGCCTTCACCTGCAGCCTCTCTGAGGGACGGATGACACCTGATGAGATCAAGCTCTACCTTCAGATGGTCTCCAGCAGATCTCATACAAGATACATACAGAGTACACAGTTCATCATACTGCTATTCAATAACACTGCTGTCCACACGTCCATCCTCAGCCATCAACTGTTTATAGGCCACAAACAGAGACGGAAAATGGACAAACATGCAAAGAGAGGATGATAAAAAACAGTCAGGGATGGAGCTGGAAAGAGATTTAAAAAATAGTGCCTGCTCAATATTTAGAAACTTATAAAAGCAGCCATTTCAAAGACTGAAAAAAAAAATCCCTGGAAGCAGGTGATAAAAGCAGTGGCACAGATGAGAACAGGTGGGTGGATGCCTACAAATATGAAATCAACTCTCCCGGTGAGCTGCAAGTTATACTTCACAACCTGACATAATATTTTTAAGGAGACACTCTGTAGTTTCTAATAAATAGACAAGTTTTGCCTAAAATAATCAACATTTTGTAAATATATCCACTGTTTGCACTAAACGTCTGTCTTTGGTGGCCAGATCCTGACAAGTGTGCATTGTTTTATGGCACAAAGTTGCACCGTTAACCCAAATGGATCATATGTTATAGAGATTTTTTTTTTCTGGTCTTTCCTCTGATGGCCTCTGGCTGCTCTTCCTCAACCCCCTGTGACTTACAGAGTTTCCTGATGGTCAGTAACTGTTTGCTAACTGTAACTTAGCTGCTGCTAGTCAGTTAGCTCAGTAAACTGGACTGGGGGTTCATCGGAGCCAGGGGCGTTTCCAGATTTTTCTTGTCTGGGGTGGGGCACTGACGTATGCAGGTACGTGTGTGTGCATGCATGCACGTATCCACCTATAGTCCATCATGAGAGAGAATACTTTTAATTTCATGATATATTTAGTAGGGAAATTAACCTTATAAAGATTAAAAGTAGGCTGAGTATAAAAATACTCATCAAATAGCTGATTCAAACTAAGACCCTGCTTCTCACTGGACAGATAACCAATTATACCTGAGGATAATGCTGTCCACTATTTTCAGGTAAGACAAAAGTAACAAGTGACGATCTCCTTTACATTTCAGACAATGGTAACTTAATTTGATGAGGTAATTATCGCAAAAAGCAGTGGAATTACAACACTGATCATGTAACATCGACACATGTAAGTACAGCCGTCCATATTTATGACAACAGTGTATAAGCGCTACTTATAAACTGAAAGTTTTGCTTTAATTAGAAATCGTTTCATCCAGAAATGCGTCGTGCCACTTTGTGGAGCTGCAGTCAGATAATAACTCCATTCTGTCTTTGCCTTTTTCCAAACACCGCCTCAGCTTCAAGACCCTGTTAGTTCTATCTGTTAGGAATACACAGATCTCTTCAACTGTGTTTTATATAACACACATTTTCCTGCTCTGTGAGATGAAGCTGTTTACTAAGCAATTTGTGTATGAAGAGAGAGGAGCACCCTCGTCAAGAGCGAGTAGCTGTTTTTTTACTTGACTCAAAGATGCTTCCTCCTCAAATTGCAGGTCAAGTGCTCCTTCAGGAGCTGAATCCATTAATAGTAATGTATTATACACGAGGCGCTCGGAAACACAGGCAAACACCGCAGGTTTGGGGAAAGTCTTGATATCTAACCTCCGGGACATATTGGATGAAAGCGCAGAGGAAACAATAAATTATTTGGCTGTTTGTGCGTGCAAAAATGAAATTACAGCCAATGGCAAGGTCTATGTAATTAGGACATTTTGGCTTCATTAAACTGTAATTAACCTAAAATGTGCCTGCGGAGATACTCAAGTTAACATGATTACAGTGAAGTTTTTGCCCTTCATTTCAAACTGCCTTCTGCTTTTACTCAATCATGACCAAAGAAAAAAGAAAAAAAAAACTTTTAACGTTTTGAAGAGGAAACCTGAAACCCACATTTTTTATGTAAAAAAAAAAAAAACCTCAAGGTTTCCACTTCTCCTGCTGACATGGAAAATGAAAAGAAAAACCTTCGCAACAAACTCCCAGAAGTGTGTCATTAGTTTTTAGAGAGCTGCCACAGGAGGTGTTAAATCACCAGAGAGGAGACAAATCCACTTTAAGGAAAATACCTCCCGCACACTGTAAAATGCAGCTGGAGAAGTTCCTCATCTGGGAACGAAAAAAAAAACCAATATATCACGGTGTAACAATTTAGTGGAATTGCGCAATAAAATCCTTTGCCTTCAGTGGGAGTTTATGTGTAGTGCTGCTGGTAAAGAGCGAGTTTCATCCCGCGAGAAATGAGCTGATGGAGGCTGACGTGTACAGTGGTATTGATCTGAAAGGAGCAGTATGTTTTCGGTCTGCTGAGCACCATCTCTTTATGCATATTCAGGATACAGTCAGGCTCTGTGCACTGCGTACACACACACACACACACACACAATAGACTTTATTCGCTCCATGACCATTTGGTGCTTTGAGCGTTGCTCAAAAAGGAAACTCCTACCCGCTGTTCCTCCCTCTGGTGCAAGCACATAAAACTTTCACAGATGACGCGTGTCACCTCCTTTGTGACACGCAATTTGATTGATTCAATTTGATTGAAAATTTGTGTGGGAGCATAAACTCAGTATCCAGTTCTGGATCACTAACTGGACAAAGAGGGTAATTGCTCGTATCCTAAGACCGTCAGGGGCCCCAAAGACCCTTGGTTTGTGGTAAGTTGGTTAATCAATAATATAAATTGAAATGGAAATGGGGAATGGAGTGGGTGTGTTGACGGACTGCCCCTCTGGTGCCCCAGTGCTTAAAAAAAAAAAAAAAGTTCCCTCTCGGATGCCCCCACGGGAGATAAAAAGATGGTAGATAAAGTGCTCTCTGTGGTGACCAAATGTCCAAGACAACGTAATAAAGTGTTCAGGAGGGTTCTTTCTAGAGCTGCAACGATCAATTGATTCATCAATTATTAACTGATTATTAAGCTAGTTGCCAACTATTTTGAAAATCAATTGATTTGAGCAATTTTTTAAAAGAAAAATAACTGTAAAATGCATATATCTGGATTTTCACCATTTTCTGACGTTTTAAAACAAACAACTCTATTGGTCTGCTCGTACTGCACCACATGGCGACCTTTTAATTTGTTTCCTCCTGCCCCTCAGACTGCCTGAGTCTGCCACTGACATCAGCTGCTGATAACAGCAGTTAGCAATCTGTTCAGCCTACTTTACCAACAAGTATTTGTCGATCAGGCAGCTCTGATGACGGAGTGCAAAACCAAGGTGATTTTTACAAACTGACCTCATAACATTTAATGAAATCTTTACGGCAAATGGTGCCGCTTTAGATGAGTTATTCATGAGACCATTACAAAAGCATTTGACGGTGTAATAAAACTTAATGACATCTTTATTACAAGTCCAAAATGTACCACTTTACTTGAGGTCAAGGAAAATATTCATGACACGCTTATAATGCTCTCATGACGGCCAGTGTGACAGCTACACACATATCACAGTTTAATGTGATGTTAACACATAAAGGTAAACAGTTTCTCTTACTAACATGGACAGGAGTCATGATATGATTATGACAGTGTAATGTCAGTCTTATGCACACCCCTGCAACTAAATCGTGATGTTTAAAATATCGGTTACTCTTTACTGTAGGTAAATTATTTAATTGAGGACATTAAGAGCATATGTGTGTATGCTGTCCTCTGAGAGGACACCTTTGGTGGAGGATTCACAGAACAAAGTTGGACAGCCGCTTTGAACATACTTTTAAATTCAGATAACACTGATCAGATTAGGAAAGAGAGCCGATGTGGGTCATATAGATCTCAGGATGTAACCTCACACAGAATCAAAGTAACATGAGACAGACTTTGAAGTTCACACGGAGCCATCCGGATGACCTTGGGATCACATTTGATGAAACGCTCCATTGTTATTGAACATGCGACAGAGATAGCACAGACATCGCCGTTTGTGGTCCAATCAATGGCGCGCCTTTGCCGCTTTCTCCTTCCTCTACCTTGGAGCACAACGTCTCTTTACAACAGATTAAAAAGGCAGAGCAGACAGCGATGTTTGGCAAATCTCTAAAGGGATTTAAGGCTACAAATAAAAGATCTGTGACGTGAGGAAAAAAGGGGGAAAAGGGAAGGTGAGTGCGTACTTTGCAGAGCTGTTAACTGAACAGGAACCGGTTTGGAATGAAGCATTTATCATATCTGCCTCACTGAAAAGGTCCCACATGAAGTGGCTGTTTGTGGAGGTATTCTGATCTGCAGTTAACAATGTAATGACAACCAATCATCACATGACAGTTTATTTATGTGTGCTTTCCTTGAGCAACGCAGTTGGTCCCCAACTGCTTCAGAGGAACTTCTCAAAGGAAAACAGATGAGGATCGTGGAGACTCGACTCTGAAGAGGCATAATTTTGCTTAATATGCAGCTAAGTTTTCGGGTTTTACAGTATATCTCACATTTGGATGAAGGCTTGCTTTTAACAGCATATGATATATTAGAAAAGGTAGATGGAAGCAACAAAATTCACATAAAAATCTTCTGGTTCGCTTGAAGTTGGTTTTTGTTTTTCTGTTTTTTTAAAGTTAGTGTACTTACTGGTAGATGGAAACACATTTTCTGAAGTAGAAGAGGTCACTCAGTAGAGTGCAGATCCCTGCCAGGTGACAGATGGTGAAGCACCTACTGCAATGCCACCTTTTAAATATAAAATGTCATCACCTCAGCCCTTTATCCTATTAGATATGAGTGTAATTTTGTCATAATTAGCGTGATATCTTAAAATTACTGCCAAAAATATGTTCAGTGGGGTCACTGTGACCTTGGCCTTTTACCTTTGACCACCAAATTCTAATCACTTCATATTTAAGTTGAAGTGAGTATTTGTTCCAAGTTTGAAAAGACTCCCTGAAGGCTTTCTTGAGATATCACAATCACAAGAATATGGTTTTCATCCAACTCATGGAGCCAATGTTGGTTTCAAAAGGTGCCTAGCGCTCATAAAAATCTATGACAGATGTTATCGGTCAGCTCGAGGCTTATTTTAGTCTACCCTCCTCTGAAATCAAGGACAAAAAGAATTTCAGTTGATTGTCATGATCGGGTTTGTGGAGTATCCTGGTGGTGAGGGCAGGCACTAACCTTTGAGTTGGTGGGCATGGCGCTGGAAGAAGGTGCGTGACAGCAGACAAAGTGGAATCTTTGGTGCCACATTTAAAAGTTCAAGGACTGTGAAACTGCATTTTGTTTTCATGTTTTGTGCTGTTTGTGCGCACTCGCCGTGTGGCAAAACAACAAGGAATTGAAATAAAGGAGTTAATGGAAAAACTCATCATAGGATTTTTAAATTTTTTTAAATTATTATTATTTTTTGCCACCACACCAGGACAGAACGTACAGAACAGAGATCAAGTCAGATCAGAAACCTGTATACTGTTATGATCATGCACAGGGTCATGATGACACGAGGTTTATCAAGTTCCAAATATAATCATAAAAAGGATGGGACTCAAAAACAGGATACTGAAGCACACGCAAACACACTCAAACTGCATTTGTGCTTGAATCCAAAGCTTGACAGACGTAGCAACAGTAACTAAGGGGAGCAGACGGCCAATTCAGACACGATCCAGACTAACAAGGTCTGGAGTACACAAAAAAACCCTCTAAAATACACCCTGGACCCCATCGCTAATTGTGTTAGAAACTCAGTCGCTAATAGGCCAAGCTGAAGATTTGAATATGTACAGAGGACACAGTGCGCCCACTAAACCCTCTTTTGATTCAGAAAATAGATGGTTGCATTGGTTAAGAGATGTCACACTAAAATATAGCTGTTTTTAGTACTTGAGGACATACACATAGACAGATAATGAGCTGCTAATGAGCCCTATGACAACAAAACAACAAATTCGATGTGCCATAATCAACCCGTGATGAGATAATTACGTCCTCTTAATGAGCAGCTCCTTGACCTAATTTACTGTCCGGTGAAAACCATCAGACACATCCAGATAGAGCATCTCTACAGCACCGTGTTTGTATCAGATCAGCAGTTGTGATATGTTTTATGTTGTGTAACTGATGATGAGTCCCTTATCTCAAAGCACACGTGTCCTTATCTTACCATCTCTTATCTACTGTATTTCTGGCCCTGGGAAATCAAATGTGAACGGATTGTGTAACAGGCATGACAGCCCAAAGGTAAAAGCTTGAAAGACGGAGTGAGAGGGAGGACTAAAGTGAGGGCCAACGCTGAACTCGGCAATCTGCTGACCTTGGTTTTTTTCTTGTAAAGACAAGCTGAAACACGAACAGACATTAATGGATAGTCTCACCATAGTAACACTCCACTCTCTCTGTCTGTTTGACTTTCACTTACTCTCCATTTTCCGGTCTTGGCTGGAAGAAGACGTTTCCAGTCCTAACACAGCAGGAAAACCCAAGTCTGAGCTTTAATGAGGCCCCTGAGAGTTTTAAGTCAGGGTCCGGAGCGGCTCACCCGGTGAGGTTGAATGTACAGTCGTACCAGAGGGACCAAAGGTGGAAAGGTACAAGTGGGGAGTAACATGGAATCAGATGGGGAAAACCAGAACAGCAAAAGTTTCAGACAAAAGGTTTAAAAATCAAAATCTACTCTACTTGGCAAAAATGCAAGTTTTCTTCTTTTTCTTGCGATATTTTCACACGTGCGTCCATTAAGAGATATACGAAGTCTCGCGATACATCGACGCCATGTTTACATGCTACCTGGGAGGCTACAGTTGACATTTCGGCTAAAAAACATGGTGTAAATGGTGTCTTTTGTGGTTAAATTTTAATGTTGCAGCTTGCAAACACTTGGATTACACCACACGAGCAGGATGGAGACATTTTGTGTTTGTTTTGTGGGGGTTTTTTTTTTCACATTTTATCCGTGGTCTCCATTCACTACCATTGTACTGGATGAGGCTGCAACCCTGTTTTCTGCTGAAACTCCAGGATTGTTTTGTGAACTGAAGATCTTCACCCATCCTCACATCAGCATAGTGGTGAGTACATATTGAGTGGATGCTCATTCTGGGGTGGAATATCGCTTTAAGGACCAAACACATGATCAATGATAAAAAACGCTTTGTGCTGGCTGCCCCATTGTTTTCCTATGGAGAGAGCGGTGGCGCCTGACTGAGCAGCACTGCTAGCCTCAGCGTGGTGCACCACTCAGATCTGCCGCTGACCGCTGCGCTCCACTGACCTTTCGAAGTGCAACCAATGAGGTAACACCTGTATGTGACGACACAGGCGGAAGAAATCACAGAAGTGCGGAAGTGACACAAGCAGAGGAGACAATGACTGATGGTCGAGTCTTGAAGGGAACCCCAGACCCACAGCAGATCTCGCGAGAGTGATCATTTTAACATTTGTGCAACGTCCTGTTGAAGGAACAACAACACAAGTCTCGTGAGAGTTTCGCAAATCAAGGGTTCCCTTCCAGACACGACTGAAATAAAGTGTTTCAGGGTTCCCCAAACTCTATAACACAACATTAAAAACAGACTATGATGAGGGGTGTAATAATACATTGATCTGGATTGATATTACAATTCAATGCACAACAGTCCAACATGATGCAAACTGAGAATATCGATCTATATCTCTCTGACCACTGGTTGTGTTAAAGTCACACTGTGTCCTCGTTTGCTCCTGGCAGGCAGGAGTCATAATTACTGCTGCTGCCAGAGGGCTTTGACACGTCAAACATCAACATATGTGGTTAATCAGCACTGTTAGAACAAGCTCTCATTTTTCTTGAGAGAGCTGTCACGTTAAATATGAAAGCTACAACCAGCAAGATCCAAGAGATTTTATTTGTCACATATAGATACAAGAAAGTAACCTGCATGCATCATCTGTTTGTCCTGCTATAGCGGTAAACAACATTTACCGTTCATTTTTTAGCATAAATGAACAAAAAGTTTTTTCATGCTGCATTCCTTTTGGTTGGTTAGTAGATGTAAATCATAGCAGAGGTCACATTGTGAGATGGTTATCCTAAATTTGTCTCTTTGTGGTTGTTTTGTGTCCCTTTGTAGTTATTTACAGGTAAACATTGACTCTCAGAGACATAAAAAACAGCTTAGAGATGTTGTTTGTAGTCTTTCTGTGTTTCTTTGTAAGAGTTTGCATCTCTTCATTGTAGTTTTGTGTCTCTTTGTGGTAATTTTGCATCTCTTTGTAAACTCTTTGCATCTCTGTTCTCATTTTGTGCCTCTTTGTAGTCATTTTGTTTCTCTTCATGGTTGTTTTGCATGTCCCTGTGGCTATTATGTGTCTCTTCATTGTTGTTGCATCTCTTTGTGATCACTTTGCATCTTTGTTGCATCTCTTTTTTCTCTTTGTGGTCATTTTGCATCCTACTGTGGTTACTTTGCATCGCTTTGTTGCTGTTTGGCATATGGTTGACAGTGGTTTTGTGTCTCTTTGTAGTTGTTTTGCATCTCTTCGTGGTTCTTTGCATCACTTTGTACGCGATTTTGCATATGTTTGCGGCCATTTTGTGTCTCTTCATAGTCGTATTGACTCTCCTACATGAAAATGTTAACTTTCACTTCATACAGAGGCTCTGGCCTAAGGGCCCCCTGATCACTTGGGTCCCTGCGCCCGTGTCCTGCAAATGCTGCAAGAGCTGGAGGGAACAGAAGATCACGACTGCCTACATGCTGTGGATCCTCTAAGCTTCAGTTCAACAGCAGGAAACCACAGTAGCACTACACCACAACTTTACCAAGAATTAATGAAATGAAATGCTTTAATCTGCTCGAGACTGTGGAGAAATTGCTGTTAATCAGTAGAGTGCCAGCTAGTTATATATTAATTAATGGTTTCCCACCGACTATCAGGTGTGGGTTTTATGGTGGGTGACACCTGCCTGACACGGTGCCCTTTTCTATGTTCTAGAAATGCCATTAGATATAATTATGAATCCGACTGTTAACACGTCGATCCTCCTCTTAATTAGAAATGTTATAAGGACACGGTGCCCCATTATTTTTGGCACAGATATGGCTGATTGAACAGAATAAATCAATGTGCCACCATGTGATTTTCATGACAGCGCTCCTGGTTGTCAGGGGCAACCGACTAGATCGGAAAATTGCATAAGAAGCAGTGGCGGGAGAATGAAACACTTGCATCATCCAGAGAGAGGGGCTTTGTCACTTTGTGCCGTCTTCTCTGGGAAACAAGCAGCACATGGATCTCAGAAATCTTTGTAACTCGAAACTTTACGAATATTTGAGTGTTTTTTCAAAACGGTACACTCTCAGAAATAAGGGTTCCAAAAGGGTTCTTCCTGAAGGGCTGAGGTTCTACCCAGAGAATCCTTCAATAAAGAATGGCATCCATTAAGAACTCTTTCCATCCAAAGAATCCTTTTTGGGAGAAAGTGTTCTCCAAGGATTTCAAGAATATTCTCATCAAAGGTTGTTAATGCCATAAAAGAAAAGGGTTCTCTGAGTGGGTTCTAGATAAAATCCTTGGAATATAAAAGAGTTGTCAGTAGAAATCTCTGGGTGGGTTCTATATAAACCCTTGAAATATGACAAGGTTCTCAGTAGAAACTCCTGGGTGGGTTCTAGGTAAAAGGTAAAACTCTGGGCAATAAGCTCTTGGAAAATAAAAGTGTTCTCAGTAGAACCCCCTCAGTGGGTTTGACATAAAACCTTTGAAATATAAAACCATTCTTGGTAGAACCCTCTTGATGAAATTGTTCTTGGTCGAACCCCTTGAGTGAGTTCTAAATAAAACCGTTGGAACATAAAAGGGTTCTCAATAAAACTCCCTATGTAGATTCTACATGAATCCCTTGGAATATAACCGGGTTGTTGGTAGAACCCCCCAGATGGGTTCTTGATGAAATTCTTGGGTGGGCTCTTGTTCGCACCCTTAGAAGGTGGAAAGGCCTCTGGATAGAACCTCCTGTGAGGGTTCTGGGTGGAATCTTGGTGAAAAAGATTCTGCCAAAAACCTAAAAGGGTTCTCCTATGGGGAGAAGCCGAATAACCCTTCACGGTTCTAGTTAGCACCTTTATTTCTAAGAGAGTACAGTTGGTTCAGAAGGAACGTACGATGAGGCAAACATCTTCTTGTCAGTGAAAGACAAACTTACATAAGCAGATGAAGCACAAGACTCACTGAAGAGTTTCAATGAAAACTTCCACATTAACTCCCCCTTCTCCTCCCCTCCCCTCCCCTCCCCTCTCCTGTCTCTCTCTCTCCCTCCGTCTGTCTGTCGCTCTTCTCCCTGCATTAAAAAGCAAGATGTCTGCCGCTAACTGACATGGTAAGCATGTCAAATTGATGGGCTATTTTTATCCCAAAAGCAAAGCGCAGAGGAGGGGACAGAGTCCATTTATAAAAGCCTCGCCCGGAGGTAAAGCTTTCAAGGGACAGATAATGTGACTGTTTCCTATAGGACCGATTTAAGCAGCTTTTTTGCTTTTTTTCCCATCTTTACTTGAGCTTTTGTTGTGTCAGGGTTGAACTTGGACTGAAGGTTGGCTTCGAAGTCAACACACAGAACTGCAAAACTGCCTGCAGTTCTTCACTGCAAAGTCAATATAGCTGGTCTTCCAAAACACTGGTTCACCCGTGTGTACGCTCTCAAGCTTTTTCATTGATTTTCTCTTTTCAAAACATGCACTTCTTCTTTGATACACTTATATATATATATATATAAAAAAGCCTCCAAATCAGAAACTTTGCTGATTTCAAGTTTCAAATAAGAGGCACATCTCTTGTTTTCTAAATATTGTAAAATACAGAGTTCAGTGTTTTTTTTTCTCACACTTGAAATTATGGACCTTTTTCCACAGCAGCTATTTTAACAAGTGTAAACACAGGCGTTACCAGTGATACTATTCAGGTCAAACAGGGTCCTGCTATTGTTCTAAACAGGGCCTCATTGAATATCACTGGTAACACCTGTGTTTTACCTATATTCGATCAATATGGCTGCCCCTGAAAAATGTCTATTCGACACTGAGAATTATTATGAAAAGTTAACTTGATCTGCTTTTCAGTCAGTTCCAGACTAGACTGGCAGATTTTGAAAACGTGTAATTATATGATTACATAAATGGATTAATTTTCCCCGTGCCCCCAGGTAAAATGTTTCCTCGCTAATACGAAATATGGAAATAAATTACCCACGCGCGCTCTCCGAGATTTACTGCTGAGGTGAAACTTAAGCTCATTATGTGTTATCACTGAAGTTTGGAGTCACCTTGAGACATTTGCTTGTGAGGAAACACATCTTTAATAAATGTCAGAACACTTTTCAGCTTTGCAGAGGAAATCGTCAACTCTGTTTCTGAGTTGTCCTTCACTGAACTTGTCTGACTTGTTTTTTTTTACTCCTGTGATTATGAGTATTTTACAGACTGCAAGTGTTTGTGTGAAGTCAAAACTGCTCCATCAAAGGAAAACCTTCCCAAATATTGTAGGTCAACCTCTGGAGAAACTTTATGAATCAACCTATCATAAAGACTGGCTAACAACATTGCTTCTGATCCAAGCCATGTCCTGAACACTGAATACAGATCGTTACCGTCCAACCGGAGATAAAAGATTTAATGGCATCAGACTGAGGAACTCTTTGTGCATCAGTCAATCCTAAAACTAAACATGGAGGTTGATCTCAGATCAAATGTAGTTAAAGGGCCTTGAATGTCATCTCCTTCTTTTATGTCATTAAATGTGCATATTTTTGTCTCTTTTCTTAATTTCTGTGATTGTAAATCACATTAAATGTTTGTATTTTGTTTATTGTGTTAATGTTTGTCATCTAATAAGTTGCAAATGGAGCTGCTGTGACTTGTTCTGATAATATACAGTTTTCCATCATTGAGTAAATTGATGATCCCCGATTAAGTGACATTTTGTGGATATTTTATACTATAATTGAAGCATAATAATACCAGTACAGAACAACAGATCAACTGTACAATTAACCCAAATAGTGAATGTAATGTCTGCAGGAATGTGTAAAACATGTGAATGAAATTTGAGCAGATTATTTCTGGCATCAGTGATGAGCTTTCCTGAAATGTGTAAGAACTATTTATACATTTCTGTCTGGATTCTGCTTATTTAAAAAACATTTTTAACGTTCATACATACATGCTTCTACTTTTGACAAATTTAATATTTTCTTCTCCTTTGTTCATTGTTCTGTGTACCTTTCAAATGCAGGATGAGGCTGTTAAGCCGAGAGTGAAGGATCTGTGATTACAGCTTGTGTTCAGGTGTTCTCTGTAACAATTTCATTTCCTTCACAGAAATTAATACAATCCTGAGATACAGGCCCACAGAAGTTTTTTTCCACAACCCTTTAAATCAAGAAGGCCTCCATGAAACCTTGGTGACCCCTAGTGGGACTTGATATCCCCGGGTTGGGGGCTAGTGATCTAGAGATTAGGCGTGTCAGCTATTTTCCCCCTGTAACATGCATGGTTCTCAGCCAAAAAAAGACAGTAAAGTTACCTGTACCTAGTCAGATTGACATCATATAATTTTTAGTCCAACATTCCCTGTATGCATTTCAAATTAAAAGCCCTGTAGGGAGTAATTTGATTGGACAAGAGGTATTCCATAAGTGCTGATAGACTACAACAGCAACAATTTGTTGACAGGGCTTTTATTGTGAAAAATTTGCAGGCTTTAATTTGAGAAAATACTGTAGTCATGGGGGAAATCCACCACTGGCTATAATTATGCTATGTTAAAAGACCAGATCAGATTGAGGGCAGTTTTTCTGGTGTACTCTCTCTCTGCCTGAACTGGGATAAACAAAAATCATGAAACATTTTTATTATTGATGCTCATTATCAAAGGAAAACTCTGGGCTGGCAAGAGGCAGCACTGCAGCAGAAACACCGTCTCTGTGGACACCACATGCGTGCCAGCCACAGCAGTTCAGAGAAGCAGCCGTCACGCACAGGTAGAGGTAGGCAGTTTGTCCTGGGCGTATAGAGAGCATATAGGTCTGTCCGAAGAAACAGGTCAAATATTTATAAGCCTTCACAGCAGCAGAAGGGCTGAGATGTCAGTGCAGTGACAGGAGGAACGCTTCCTTTCATCTAAGTGTAAATAATGCTGCAGGAAAGACCTCTGACAGATTAACTTCACATCCATGAATGTTTGTCAGTGGCGGAGGAAGAACTCAGATCCTTTACTTAAAGTTGGGGTAGGCAGCATATTTTTTAACATAACTGAGCGATAATTCCACAATAATCTTTCACTATGATGTAGATCAAGAGGTCTGAGAGAAAACTAGACTTCTGCAGCTCCTCTTGGCTCTGTTTTCAGGCAGACTTTGGCCAACCACAGGTCATTTCGGAGACAGAGTGTTCCTATTGGCTGTTCTACTAATTCAGCTATGCACACACATCCCTCCATTGGAAAGCTTGTTTTCAAATGTTTTCAGCAACTATGTTCTAACATGTATAATGTGTTTAGGTAAAAAAAACAAAAAACTTTTCCTCTTCCTTTACACAGACTTTTAAAAGTTCATGTTTTCATTTGTGTATAATCACCCAAAAATTAGAATCAATGTGTTCGAGCCATTTATATCTACAGAGCATGCCATGCTGCACCACCATGTTTCTACTATAGCTTACAACTAATAGCACCATTTTTCACAAGTTTCACAGCCGCTGCAAGTGTGCCTCTACATGCTTGGAAGGGGAGGGTGTTGGTTAGGGCATATGCCATTAAATCCTACACACTGGTCCTTTCATGACCATGATCCCAAAGTAATAAAATGATTAAAATAATCAAGAGGGAAAAGTAGCAAATCCTCACATTTGAGAAACTGAACAAGAGCTACATTTACATGCACACATTTTTTACCTTTATTCTGAAAAAGACAAGATTCCTACTAAGCTGTTTACATGGTAAATGAATATAAATGAATATTCCGCTAATATTCCCGTTTAGATACAGCTGTGCACGCAGCAATTATGGACACTTCTTTGCATCAAACATTTTCCAAACTGGTGGTGGACTTGTTTGACAGTGTGAGCACAGCCTCCCTCTTTCATTCATTTAATCATCTTCAAGAAAAGCTTGGTTGTTAATATCTGTGTGTTTAACATGTTTAAAAGTATGTGTTTCTCCCTCCGACCAGAAATGTGGGCTTTTCTTTAGTGCAGCCTCTCAGGTCGTTTGCTTACAACACACAGAGCTGACTGTAAACAGGCAAGAGGACATGTGTCACTGACCAATTACATGTCCAAATAATGTCCTAAAACCAGAATAACACCAGCACATCCCACATGTCTTAATCAGGATATGCCCCATTCATCTGTCCAACCAGTTTACAGTACATGAACTGTATCGAATTCAGAATATTGTCTTATTCTGAATTATATAGTGGAAAAAATGATTGTGCTTGTAAACGTGGCCAGTGTGAGAGGTTATACCAATCATTGTCCTCCCCCGAGGCTTCTTTTTTATGTTTCATTAACATTTAAAAAGCCTAATCAATACCATAATTACACTTCCCAGAATTTTAGGAAAGTTATTGCCACTGGACATTTAAATTGATCAAGTTTAACCACTTTCTCTGCAGCTCCTCAGCCAAACAGTAATTTTGTCTGCATGGAACCCCACTGGTTGTGTTTACTGAGCAGCATTCAGACTGCAGTGTGCCGGCGGAGCGTGTCCCCACTGTGTTATCAGCAGACGCGACCGTCTCACACAGATCTGTACAGCCGATTAATGCACAAACATTCGGTCAGACTGCAATTGCAAACGCGACTGATGTGGTTTTAATATCTGCATTTCAAATGTCTCTTTATCACCCTCGGGCACATCCCCTCCTCAGGACGGCTGACAGCCGGCAGCACTAAGGAGGACGTAATTTCAACAACTCAAGTTTAAATGAGCCTGCTTGTCAGAAAACCAGACACTTTAAAATGATTTCTATTAAAGAAAAAACTGTTTTGACTTCTCTTAAATGTCAGAGTGAGCTATTAAGAATATTTTTATTAAAGAAAAGACATCTCTGAACATATACATACACAGATAAACAAATAAAAGTGAACTCAGGTCTGCCAGCAACAATATTTGGATGCAACTTCTTTGTAATTAACATTTTGATCAGTAACTATAATTTAATTACATTGTTCCTAAGTAAATGTAACAGATTACAATTACATTTTTGTCATTTAATTTCATGCAACTAGTTACTCGCCATCACTGTTAGTATTCTATTAAGACATTTTTGTCACAGTGACCTTTGGCCACCAAAATCTAATTAGTTCATCTTTGAGTCCAAGTGATCCCCTCCAGGCATAGAGAGGGATACAAAGTGCACATGTTTCTACATTAAGATGCTGTGTTAATATGTCGTGATGTCCCAGTAAACTTTTTAGAAACATACAAAGAGATCAACTGGCACAGGGAGCGATGAACACACAGTACATCAGGAAAGGAAGGCTAATAAGGGAAAGGTGAGACTAATCATGACAGGACAGGCGATCACGCAGGGGCAGGAAGTGAAAGAGAGGAGAGGAGAGTGTGTCAAAATAAAACAGGAAACAATTAACAAAATGAAACAAAGAAAAACAAGCTACGTGGCAGAACATGAGGCATTAAATTCAAGTTGTGTTTAGAGTATACTCCATGTCCAACCTTGAGGAACTGCTAAATGAAGCATCTATAAACACACAAAATTCACTCGATTTTTGAGCCCAGTGCCCTTAAATATACTCAAACAAAAAAAAAAGTTGAGGTAAGAGATCTGTGACTTTTTCCGTGCACACAAAAGGTTTATTTCTCTCAAATTTTACCCACAAATGTGTTAAAATCCATGTTTGTGAGCACTTCACCTTTGCCAAGATGATCCATCCATCTGACAGGCGTGGCATGTAGAGACGCTGATTAAACAGCTTGATTGTTGCACAGGTGTGTCTTGGACTGGTAACAATAAAAAGTCACTTCTAAAATGTGCCATTTTAGCCTGAAAAAATACATTTATTAGGCTCTGAACTGTCTGAGTATTTCACAGAGCTACATACACTATAATCTAAACCTAATATAGCAGCGCCCTGTCAAAATTTGGTGCTTTACAAATAAAATTGAATAGACTGACTAAAGTGAATTGACTGAATAGTAGGCTACTTGTTGCCTTTGTTGTTTAGTTTTGGGCATGAAGAGTGATCAGGTAAGATAAGAACATCAGGGTAAGCCAATCAGATGGAGACTTTGACAAATTTGTGAATAAAATTGAGACATAAACCTCTTGTGTCCATAGAGGAAGTTTTTCACCTCCACTGATGGAAAAAATGGGAGAAGAATTGGGTTTATATTTTTGTTGAGTGTTGTATCTATTTTTTCGCTTTGGAAAAAGGGAAAACGGCCCAAATTCAGACAGAGGAGGCTGCATTTTATGCATTTTTCTAGAAGTCGTGATCAGCAGGCAGCCAGCTTTCGCTACAAAAGGCAAACCGACATGATTAAGCAAAAGGAGGTCAGAGGAAATACAGCAACATGGCAAGTTCTCAAGCTGGGAGTGAAAACTGGCTGATATTTATACGCAGGAGCCTAATGAGGGACAGGTGTGTGGGAGGGAGCGGGGTCAGGTGGCTGGAGGAGGAGGGAAACTCGAGAGGGACGGCTAGTGGACGAATGAGGAAGCGCACAGGTCTGGGAGGAATACACCTGCATGGTGAGGCAAAAAAAAAAGAAGTTGCTTTAATGAAACTCTGAACATTTACATACAGGTCCCTGCAGTTTGTTTACATCTACAGAGCTGCTCCCTGCTCGCCTGCTTTTAGCCACATGGACAAATTCGACTTGGTGAAATCCAGTCTGACTGCAGGCTGAAGAGGGACAGAGACACAACAATTGTTGGGAGTCAAACCTAGAATGCAAAAACCTTTTTGTTGTGATCTGTCTGTGCAATCCTTGAATCAGTTCTGTAGACGTTTGTATGCAAACTGTCGACTCCTTCTATTGCTACTGTAACTTGAATGCACTGCGTATCTTTTATAATATTGGTATATAGTGTGAATCACTGATGTGGGAGAAAGAGCCGACAGGATGTACAGCGTGTGCAAAAGTATGATCACACTTACACAAGAACCATCTGTTCTTCATGAGGAAAATCTCTGATGGCGTCGAACAATATGCTCGTTCAGACGCTTCTAATGTTTGGATTCAACGCCTCTGCTGTTGCCATGGTAACTGACGTCCAAATCAGAATTCGAGTTCGATGCAGGTTTTGGGTTTTTTTTGTGCCATTACGTTTTTGGGGTTGTGTGGACGCGATTGAAAGGTATTTCTTCAAACTTGGTGCAAACATCCGATGGATGAAAAGATGAACCGATTGGATTTTGGTGGTCAAAGGTCAGAGGTCACTGTGGCATCAAAAGGTGCTGCAGAAACACTTGAAGATCTCTGTCAGTCCCCTGTACTCTAAAGTGAAGACAGTTTGTTTCTCACTGGAAACTTTTACTTGCATTTTGCCCAAAAATACACTTATTATTTAGTTCCTTCACAGTCTTCAATACATTTATCATGAGTGTGGAAAGACATGGACTTGTCTTGCTGGCAGAGGGATACGACCTGGTTCACCTGGTTCTTAGCTTGTTTTTATACTGATATCACTTCCTACTGTTTTCTAGTTGCTGTCGCTTTTATGCTAATACTGCCTCACTGAGTACCTTTTAAAGTGCTATACAAATAAAATGTGTTATTACAACCAGAAAGTGGTAGGAAGGAGATGTTGCGTTTACTGCACCGAATAAGAGGCAAAAGGCGTTTAATTAGTCTCAAAACCTGCACACTTAAAAAAAACAGAGGCATGCTCATGATACGAGTACACAGCACTGTATCCGCAGGTGGGAAACCATCCTCACGAGGGGGTATTTCTGCTCAGCATGCACAAACAAAAATTATGATAACAGCAAAGTAAGTAAATAATACCCACAAGTTTTGCCTCCCGCTCATCCGTCAGAGTTTTGAATATTTGCAATTTTAAGCTTTGAACCCCAAAAAATAGTATCCAGGACAACCCTAGTCAGGATTTAGCTACTTTGAGGCACTTTCTAAACATTTTGTAGCCTCAGATTTTGGCTTTTTTTTAAAAAAAAACAATACTACAAAGAACTTTAATATTGTGTTGATTTTGGAGGCCGCTGTGCACAAAAGCAGTAGTGTTTCCACCATAATAACCATGAAATATAGTGTCAAAAATAAAACTATTTGAATAAAAATCTGCTTTTTCACCTTCTAATGTATGACTCACTGCAACTCTGCCTGAAAAAATGTGAACACAGCCTGATCTCAAGGACACTCTGATCTGTTAGTGGATATTAACTAATAAATAGTGTTTTCTTCCTCATAGACGGTGATTTTAGATGTTTATTTGTTGACCTGAAGCAGCACCAGGCACAGTTTATTCTGATAATGACTGACTTGACCATTTCCAGCAGTCTAAGTGTTTTGCTGACATCTCTCCATTCAGATTGAGCTCATTAAAAGTACAGATTAAAGATAACGGAGGCTTCTTTGGAAGTGGCAGTTCGGTTCCAAACGAGTGGCTGCTTGTCCAAGTTTCGTTTCCTATACTTAGTGCCAAAGTTTGTGCTTTTGAGCCGCGCATTCATTGTAAGTTCATTCATCATATCTCCCGCTGAGTGTGTTTTGCTTGATTTAAATGTCATCGTCTGATTACAAGTGTTGTGTTGTCACAAGGAAAAGAGTGCCAATCGAGCAGCTTTTGTGTCTGTTTTCTGGGAGGGTTATTTGCGGTGGCTTGGCGTGAGTAACTGGAAGTTTTACTGTCACACTTATTGAAGAAAACATAGTTTGATCTTTTACCTTCTGACTAAACACGAGCTGCTTCCAAGTGTGTGATAAAACCTTCAGCAGCTTGTCTCAGAGATGTGTTGTTCCGAATTCCTTTTACAAGCTGGTATGAAAGACGAAAACTTGTTTATTTACGACATGAAGTACACGGGGAGGGCTAATAAAACAGCATGGATCAACAGTCTTTAGCCCACCTGCTGAAGCTTTTGTTTGGGACTTTGATACTTTATTTGTCTCGCATTCTTTCAAATGTTTGTAGAAGCCGTTTGTTGCAACTTTTGTTTTATTAATATTCTTAACAGGAATGAAATGCATGAGTAAAATCTATAAAAGCAGCAGCTTACAACTGTGAAGCCCAACACATCAAATAACAGGCTGAAATTCTATTTTTCTTCTTAAAGTGAAGTGCTTATTGGATTTTTTTTTATCAAATACAAAAAAAAAAAATATTGTAGCCATGTGCTTATGATTTCTTTGTATTATACGTGGTGCATTTGGAATTTATGCCAATTTATTGATCACAGCAAAATACCGTCTATTTCTTCTGAAAATTTCACTTGTTCTGGGTCATTTTTTCAGACTTTTTACAACCTTTTTATTTCACTTTGTTGTTGGCAAAAAAAATAATAATAATAATAATAAAAAAATCTATCAGTGTTTCCAAAAACCCTAATCTGGCATCTTGTCTTGTCTTGCTTTACTCAGAACCCAAAGATATTCAGTTTACTGTCATAGTTGAGTGAAGAAACAAGAAAAAATCATATTTAAGAAGATGAAATCAGAGAAATTAATCGATTATTAAAATATTTGCCAATTAATTTGATAATCAAGTAATAACTGAATAATCGATTGCCGCCCTATCATTAACCATAAATGAGTGTATTCTTATGAAAATGTTATTAACTTGACTGACGAATATCCATCAGACCATACTCGGCCGTAAAATGTAAAGCATTTGTCTGATATATCTTGTGTACTGTGATTCATGATTAATATCATTTTATTCTGTGAAATACCACATATCTGGATGTCTTCTTTCTTCTTGTACTAACAGAGGACGTCTGCATGTACGTCACCATTCAC
>JAJHUR010101007.1:0-23047 GCA_027495735.1 Lutjanus campechanus | reverse complement strand
AAGAGACAGCGAGAGTGTGTTCCTGTGCCATCCTGTGTGTCAGCTCTGATCAGACACAAACCACAGCCACCTGAGCCCCAAACCTGGAACATATTTCTGCCAGAAAACAATGTCACCTCTCTCTGACAAGCTCTCTCTCTCTCTCTCTCTCTCTCTCTCTCTCTCTCTCTCACACACACACACACACACACTCAATCACACGCACAGAGTAACATAAACAAGGCCACACAATACAAACATGGACATGCCCTTAAAAGGAAATGTTCCATCAGAGCCAAATTGACAGACATGGATGAGATACAGTTCATAGTGTTGCAGTTTCTATCACATTGCATTAAGCGATGCAGTGCAGGGACAAGCTACCAAAACTCCTACTGTACAGTTGTTACACGCATGTTTTAGCATTTATCAGTGGATAATAAGAATCACACTGATAGATGGTATGTGAGGATTTAGAAACAGCATAATACAATATTTGGTTAGTAGTGCTGCAATACTAGTATTGGAAATGCTTCCGATAAATCCTCGGTATCAGTGAGTGTGGAGATCTATGCACCAATCCTATGTCATCCTATGTTTTTTTTTTTTACCTTAGCCAGGCCATACAACAATAGTAGTAGTATGCCGATGTGAGGATGGGTGAAGATCTTCAGTTCACAAAACAATCCTGGAGTTTCAGTAGAAAACAGTCACCACGGTGAATGGTGACCACGTATAAAATGTTTAAAAAAAAAGAAAGAACACAAAACAAACACAAAATGTCTCCATCCTGCTCGTGTGGTGTAATCCAAGTGTCTGGAGGCCGCAACATTAAAATTTAACCACAAAAGACGCCATTTACGCCATGTTTTTAGCCGAAATGTCAACTGTAGCCTCCCAGGTAGGATGTAAACATGGCGTCGATGTATTCGTGAGACTTCGTATATCTCTTAATGGATGCACGTGTGAAAATATTTAGAGATCTCTTGTGCATCTGGCTCGAGTCTGCCGTCCTCACATCGGCATAGGGGTGAGTACGTATTGAGTGGATTATCATTCTGGGGTGGAATATCGATTTAACCATACCGTACAGACATATGAGTAATAAAAAAATAAATCATGCACAAAGCATGATTGTCAAAACCAAAAGCAAGTTACACATTTTAAAATTATATTAATATCGTTTCATAATTTAACCCCAACAATAGAAACACGTCCTTTTATTTACTTTTTAGCTTTTTGTCCTGTGAACTTACACACATCTCTCAAATCATATTTGCTTTCCTGTATTGAAAAAAAACCCTTTGTTGGCAGTCAGGGAGTTACTTTAATTTAATTTGTGAGGTGTTACTGCCGATATTGACTTAGCCACCTTCCAGACATCCTGACCACAGCTGCACCGTTCACAAACCCTCTAACTTTGAAAAAAAACAAAACAAGGTGAGTCCTGAATGTAGGCGTACCCGTGGCTAACGTTAGCAAGATAGGCAAGAACACATCACATGAATAAGACAACTTTGGAATTACCGTGAGTCGCGTTTCAAACCAGACTAGACCAACCTTATATCAAACCTCCATGTAACATGTCCTCGACCTAACAACCCAAACGACAGAACAGGTCAGTTTGCCAGTGACGCCCAGAACAACATGCATTAGAGTTTACCAGCAGCAGGCGTACTGGATCTTCATCATGTGGTTAACGTGGAACAGTTGCTGTTTGGTTAAATTTAGACACCAAAACTACTTGGTTACATTTAGGAAAAGATCATGGTTTGGTTTAAAATGAGTGCGTAAGTAATTTAAGTTGCATACGTAAGTTAAGTTACTTTTTATATGTGACATGAGTTAAGTATATTAGGTAAGTTAACTTACATACGTCAATTGAAACTAAGTCACTGTAGACTTTTGTCCTAACACGGGACAAAAACACGGGTTAAAGTCTGGGTGTGCTTTAACATCCATCCACCCCGACCTCATTACTGCATTGACTTTGTTGCTTTTTATACTACGTCACCTGACTTCCTCCTTTGCTCTGTTACTGTAACCACTGGTCACCCCCTAACAATAAACATAAATATAGGTTGTAATAAACTGCTTGCACAGACGACCGATACAGTAGCTTTTCTGGTGAGGACAGCCTGAAGTGTTACTGGGTTTAACTGTAATGTAATTACTGAATTTCAGATTGGAATTCCTTACTCTACTCAGTACTGAAAAAAGTAATTACATTACAAGAAACAAATTATGAAAGCTGATAATAAGTCCTAAAAAGTACATAAGTGATTATCTTCATAAGATCATTTATCATTTTTCATTCTAATTCTGAAACAATGTTCAACAATCTGTCCAAAAACAATGAAATAATATGAAAATTACAGACACAGTCACACAAACAGCACAGTGGGGGGATTCAATCAGCCGTCTTCTGCCATCTCTCCAACTCTCCACTGCTTCATTATTTTTTATTCTAAAAAGAGGAAAGGGGGAGATTGAAGAGAGCTACAGGAGGTTAGTATCTGAGAGGAAAGCATTATGCAGTATTTCATTGATCTGCTATCTGCAGCCGGTCACTTTAGATTTCTTATGTGCTGGATTCCTAAAATGAAAAAGCTCCTTGATTTTTATTTATTTATTCATTTACTTTTACAGTAAAACACCAAGATGATGTACATCCTCTTCCTGGACACTTTGTCTCTGTAACAAGGAATAAAACACATATAAGGAAAGAAGACAAAGGCAGTAAAAAAAAAAAAAGATAATAGTCACAGTTGCTGCTGCTTAGAACATCGTGAAGATAATGTCCTTCATTGTCCTGTTCAGTACCTGACTGAAGTGTTTATCCTCCTTTCAAGGCAAACTGACGCTCATTTTTCAAACATGAAGCATGTCAGTTATGTGATGGATCGAATCAGGCTTTGGTTTTTTCCAATAATGCAGTCAATTTTCTTCATGACTAGTGATGATAAGAATATGAACCATCCAACTGGGTATTTAATTACAGTATAATATTGGGTATCATTAATCAGACAAAGCAATGAAAGCTTCAGATTTACCTTCAGTGATTCTGTTAGCCAGTACTGCTTTTCTGATAATAAGGTGCTAATGCTGTTACATCCCCAGACTGCAGGGGTTATAAAATCACCTGATTTTATTCTTTTATTTTACAGTGTTAATGCGTGCTGCTAACACATGAGCTGAATTAGGAGGGTATTAAGTTTATTGATCCAATGGTGCCTCTTTTTGTCTTGTGATGTATAAAACAAATAAAGGAGAATAGGCTATCAAGGCCACAGAGTACTGACTTTTTATGTCTGCTTGTGTTATTGCATGCAGTTCCTGGCGCTTTCTTTAGACAGAAATATAACACTCTAATGAATTTCAAGTATGCTTGCAATTTCCTGTGCAAAAGGGAATTAAATGTTTTGCAATAACATAAACTTCTAGGAGAAATTATTCCTTATTTACTACAGAGTATTTACAGGGAAATTACAGGAATATCTCGGAGAATATGTTGTGTTAAAGTTATTTCTTTAATTAAAAAGGCTTTGAAGACAGTAAGTTTTAAACCTAGAGATAACCAGCATCAAAAAGCACTGCCAGATAATATAATACCTACTTTTTTTTGTTTGTTAAAGGGATATACTTAATCCAAATCAACTAACCAAATCTGAACATATGATTGGAACCTGATGTAAATCCCAAATTGACTGATAGGACCTTTTAATAGATCCACTAACACTTTTTTCTAAAAGAAAAGAAAAACCAAAAACTTAGAAATATGTTAAACTGCTCTGTAGATCTAAAGGGAATGTAAAGTTTTGTGACTTGAGCCACTGTTTATATAAACATATAGTCTGGTGCAGCTTTTTTAACATCACAGCAGGTTTAAATTTTCAATTACTGTATTATTAGAGGTAAAAAAAAAAGTCCAAATCTAGAGTTTTTTATTTTTAAAGCTACAATATATAACATTTCCACAATAAAAGATCTAAAAAAAAATGGGAGACCTCTGTTATATATCGTGTTGAGTCGTGTACTGACATTAGTCCACATGTTTTCATCAGTGGTCAAACCCAAAGAAATCATGACAACTGAAGATCAGGTTTAGTTTTTTTAGTCCTCAAACAGTGTAAGTAAATCGTGTTGCAGAACCTCTCAAACACAACACAAAAAACAACCATACTGCTTGTCTGGTGTAATCCAAGTCTCCTAAAGCCCTTCCAGGCCAAGCTGACATCATTTTACCATCTTTTTAGCCTAAATCTTCAGTGTAGATCTTAAGCTTGGAGCCATGTTCAAGTGTGCTTGAGCACCATCTGAACTGGGTGTGTGTGGTGTGCACAAGTGAACGGCATGGTTGGGGCTTTAGGAGACTTTGATGACTCCAGACAGCCAGTATGGAGGCATTTATGGTTTTTTTTTTCGTTTCTGGTTGTTTGAAAACCGGTCACCCTTCACTTAAATTGTTTGGGAGATTCTGCAATGCTGTTTTCCTCCAGCCCTGTTTTGTGGACTAAAAGACCAAACCCGACCTTCAGTCAGTATGAGGGTGAGTGGATAATGACGTCATTATTTTTTTTGATCTCTTTAAACTTGAACTGGTGCTGCAGAAAATAAAAAAAAGTTTACTGACCTCAAACTACATCATACTGTACATTTCTGTACTGTAGCTTCTGTTTATGATGATTTGGCCTTAAAAAATAATTTGCTGCATTAGCTCGGACTTTATATTATGTTAGTACGCCATCATTAGTTATAATCTGCCGACAGGAAAATATACAGTCGTACAAAGACACTGTTTTAGGTCAAATCAGTTCAATGCCGCGCAATACAGTCAGTCTAACAGAATAAGGAATTATTCTGGTAAGAATATGTGTGCAGCATCGGCAGCAAAAGCCCACAGCATTAATGTTACACAACTCTGAAATATGTGAAAGAAACAGACAGAAAAAAAGGGCAATTGAGATAGTTGTCTCCCACCAGCTAGTGTGATACTATGATATGATATGATACTTTGCTTCTAAATATCGCTGCACGCGCACACACGAATGACTGGAGTTGTTATAGATGAATAAAACAACAATGACCAGGAGTCAGCCCGGTTACTGCCCTGTAGAGCCTTGTCAGCATTCATACTTGTGTTTCTCATAATAAGGAAATAATTCATCTCATCCAGGATGTTGTAAACAGCACATTCTGAAACAGAATCCTTAACTACACAGCAGGCCGGGTCTGAAATTAATACAGACCAAAGCACCAGACGCTTGTTAAACTTTATCTGTAAAAGTTACTGTCCCTGCTGACCACTGTATTCTCAAAGCAAAACAATGGCTCTGTATCAAACAGGCTTTTGATTAACTGCCTGTAACACTGGCGCCGCAGAAAAGTGCTTCTCCACCGGCCGGATGAGTGAGCACGCTTTACTGAATCAGCTTTTAATTAATGTCTTTTAATTGAATGTGTCGCATATTATAGCCGAAAATGGCTCGGATGTCGCGCAGTATTCCCAAGAAAAATGTATATTCTTGGCTGCCGGAGATTATTTTGTGAAGCCTGAACAGTGAACGACAAGAAAAAGGGACAAAAAGACATGAAGGAGCATTAGTTGGAGTGATGGCAGCGCCCGTGGAAGTCGTGTCCTGGTGCTTTGTGTTTGTCGATGGCGAGCTGGATGAAAGACGTCAGAGAGCTGGAGTGGCTTTATCACAGAGCCACTTCAGCCAGAGACAATATGAGACGCTCATGATGCTCTCTCCTGGATGGCAAGATGGTAGATGGTGCGGAGGAATAATAAGAGTTTGTCTGCGCTCTGTTTTGTCTGCATCAACGTATTTTTCTCAATTTCCTCCTCTTTTTTTTCCCTCCTCCTCCTCACCCTCCTTCTCCTCACTCTGTCTCCCTGTATTATGTGGTGTTTCCACTGTGGTTATAACGCTGCGAACAGATGCTGGCCTCTGGGCAATGCAGCATCCCTCCATATCGGCTTCTCCGTCCGTGCTCGCACACGTTCACTCTAAAACACTTCCCCCCTATCACAGCACTTGCTCACAATCCCTCATTTTGGAAAACAGTGCCATGCGAGGACGGAGACTTGGCACGTTTCATCTTTTTCATATAATTAGGAGCGTCCTGGGAGACGCTCTCCTGCTAAATCTCCCCATTTCCTCTAGGCTTTTCACCACGGACACAGGGTAATATTCAATGTACTTAGAAAGAAGAGTTCCAAAGGAGTTCTTCCTGAAGGGCTCAGGTTCTACCCAGAACCATTTGCTTCTGAAGAACCCTTTTTTTTAAAAGAAAGGTTTCCTTTGGCTTCCATTAAGAGCCATTTCCATCCAGAGAACCCTTTTCGAAAGAAAGGATTGTTGAAGTCTGTGTTGAACTCTTTCATCGGGGGCTATTACTACCATGAAATAAAAGGTCCACAGCAGAACCCCATGGGTGGGTTCTTGACTAAAGGATTTCACTGAACAACTCTTTTGTTAAGGGTTATTTGTACCATAAAATAAAATGTTCTTAGCAGAAGCCCCAGAGTGGGCTCTAAATGAAGTCCTTGGACCATAAAAGGGTTCATGGTAGAATGCCCTGGGTGGGTTCTACATAAAACCCTTACAATATAAGTTTACAGTAGAATCTCTGGGCTGGGTACCAGAAAAAAAAGGATTTTAGGTCAATCCCCCTGTTTGAGTTCTTGTTACCAACCTTAGAAGGTGAGAAAGTTCTGGATAGAACCCCTAGAGAGGGTTCTAGGTGAAAACTTTCACAGACAGTTCTAGGTATAACCCTTTATGTTTGGTTCTAGTTGTTGCTCTCTAAAAGAATTCCAAGTGAATTCCTTTATAAAGCTAAAAAGGTTTTTCCTGTGGGGACAAGCCGAAGACACCATTATGGTTCTAGTTAACATCTGTATTTCTCAGTGCACAATCCACATTTTAACAGTCAAACTCTCAATTGTGAAATACAAAGGGACAAGGAGGCCGTGAGCAATCAGAGATGAGAAATTGTGGAGGCCGGCATCCTTTCTATTATTTATTTCACCATTTTTACATTCTCGTGCAGCACAGTACAAATGACTGTGTGAGAGGATTTTTAAATGGGATGAGGTGGCACATGGACAAGATTGAGTAGTATATCGAAAAATGATGAAAGGAGAATGGATAGGAAAAAAACAGCAAGGAGCAGAGAGAGTAAGAACAGAGCAGAATTGAACGGCTCGCTGTGTGCAAATGCTAAATAAAACAACAAAACAGGACAGCCTGGTGCGGAAAACCACACACACCAGCAAGACAAAGGATAAAATAGCACAGTACGGCTCGGTGCGGTACAAAAGAGCCGGGCACAGGACAGAATAGAATTTTCTGCAGGAAAGGATCAACAGCACTGTCAAACTAACTTTATTTTAACATTACTACAGAGACTCAATCTCTTGTCTCTTTCTATCACCGTGTCTCTCGGTGGGCCTGTCGGTTATTTGCTGCCGAAGCTCCCTGCCTCCCCATTACCTCGACGCTCGGCCCACGTCGTGTCAAGGTTGTGTCAATATCATGTCGAATACACCTACTCCATCGCACGCTGACAGATAGCATTTTATTGAGCTTGAAACCCTTTGACAAGACAAAGAAAGTGAGGAGGAGTGAGAGGAAGGAGAGCTGAGGGAAAGATGGAGATGAAAAGGCTCGGAAGGTACCGGGAGATAGAGCGGGACAGCGGGCGAAGACAGAAAAAGAGAGCTAGTTGGCGCGGCGTCGCCTGTCAGCTAGCTTAGCGCCGGGGAAAAAGCTCAACACAGTTTTTTGTTTGGCACTTGGCTGGGTTTATTGCCATGTGTAGTGGCTATAAGGGACTGAGGGAAGCAACAGCGAAGGCTGGCTCAGCTCCTCTTCCACTCCTGGAACCCAGTGAATACCTCGATCCTGGCTTTGAGCTAGCCAAGAGCTATTATGTGTCTGTTTAATCCAAATCAATAAACTTTAAAGTGCTCATTGATATAAATGAAGTTTGGAATTGTCAGATTGCATTGCAGAGAAGATCTCCCAGCAGGCAACCGTGATATCACTGATATTAGTGAAGTATTACAGAGTTGTATTTCATGTTTGGATGATGCTCAGTTTGGAAAGCTAAAATGTACTTTTGAGCATGCTGTGTGTGATGGCGCAAGGTTGCACTCTGATATGCAACTCTCATTGAAGTGTACGCATTGTGAAATGAGAACAGTACCAACAATTGTACAAGAATTGTGTAGTTCTACCTACTTGTAGTACTTAAACAATAACAGATCTGCTGCATTGCTAGTAAGGGATGGGTGATCAACCATGACAGCTGACCTCCTCAATGGCTGCACACTGCTGTTTATGTCATCATCCACCCATTACCCATAATGCTGTATGGGAAATATGGTTGCAAACATTGTGGACAGAATATTTGCCCTGTTAGGGTGGGTGGTGGGATGGATGAAGAGGTGGTGGTGCAGCGTTTGATGGAAGAGGCTTTAGAGTGGGATGCAGCTATGGACGCATGCCCGGCTCTCTGAAAGCTTCTAAAAGTGGTTCTGGAGAAGATTTCTGGTTTTGATCATTAAAAAAATAATAATAAAATATATATGTACAAAGAAAAAGAACAAAACAAAATAAATATTCAGCAGACTTTAAATAAGTAACAGAAATGACCATTTCATGTCCAAAAATGAGTAGGAGGAAGCGACATGCTTGTCTAGTCCTGCCACAATAATCAGTTACTACTCTCCACCTCAGCGTCCAGTCCCCAACTAAACCAAATGTTCATCCTCTTCAAACATCATCAACAGCACTCTAAAATCAAGAATGTATAAAGGAAAAAATAAAAGAAAATCAGGTTGTCAAATGACCCTAAAACTGTGAGTGAGACTAAACAATGAACTAGCTTTCTCCAGAATAGCTTTTAGTAGCTTTAGTAATCACTCTATTTTACCCCATACTGCTATCTCAAAACTTTTGGAGATGAAGAGTTGTTTCATAATTTACCCACTGCAGTGTTGGGCTGGAAATTAAGGTTTGGAAAATGAAGGATTTGAATGATTTATGCTCAAATAAAGTATTACAATAATTATTTCTTTTATTCCAGAAGAACAAATTACAGTGTGAATGAGAACATTTTAATCTATTGTTTCAAACTCTGCACATTTTACACATTGTTTGAGTTTGTTTAAGCTCTGCATGAGGTTTGATTTGTGTTAAGTGGTTTTATTAAAAAAAAAGAGAGAGAGAGAACTGGTTGCTTGCTTTTTAAACATATTTGCAAATCTGCATCCTAGAAATGACATTTCTGTACTACTAGTTTGCAGCAGCACACATGCTTAAAGAGAAACACAATGTCACTTTGTGTTTTTTTAATCAACATATTGAGGACACGTTATTGAAAGTTTCTGATTCGCTCATGTATGAACAATTTACTTGATGACTGTGATACAAGAATGTAGCACTCAAAAACATGGACAGTGAACATAATCAGTGCAGCATTTAGATTTCCTTTCAAATGTATTTTTAAAAAGTAATTAGTCATATTTAAACATAACTTCTAGTAGTGAGTGATGTCTTAATGCCTTGATTATGTGGATTCATTTGTCTTTAACTGCCATCTATGATTCTGGTGACTGACATAATCACGGAAAACAGCGTAAAATAAAATAAAATTGTCTGTGGTGTCATCAAAGTATTAAGCAATTACACTGATATGCTGGACCCACATAAACAGCAAACACAATGAAAACAGGAAGTGATGTAGTTTTGGCTGTTTGCATGTCTGCACATGGTCTCTCTGCATGGTTTCTTATACAGATTAGGCTACCTTATGTTATGTCCCACAGAAACGATCATAACAGAGACAAAAATGAATGAAAAGAGAGAAAAAAAAACTATGCTATGAGTTTATCTGAATTTATGGTTGAAAACACACAGAAAAGTGACATTTCCAATGACTTATCCGTAGTTCCCGTTGCTTTTCACATCCACAGTACACTTGTTAAGCTAATAGCAAAGTGTTAGAAATTGTCAAGATATTGTTGTCATGGCAACAAAACCCACGTTCAGCCCTTTTATGCGAGGATGACAGACATCCGAAACTTCATTCAAAGACCTTGGACTTTGAGAAATTTGGATGGACATTTTCAGCATCCTCTGACATTCTATAGACGTTGTACAGGGGGAAGTAGATTTCTCTGCCTGACAGGGCAAATGAAAAACATTAACATTGAATCCTCAATAGAAGCTTCAAATGTAAAAAAAAAAAAAAAAAATGCCATCATTTACAGCCCTGTAGTTTGATGTAGTGGTGTGATTTTGTGTATAAATAGTTGAGGCAGTTGAAACATTCTTGGCAGGTAAGTGTATTTACTAGGAGCGAAAAGTTAATTTTGGACACTGGAGCATCACAGGAGACAGATACAAACAAGTGGGACTATAGGTGGAAAACTTCCATCCAAGATGATTTAAAACTCCAAGATGTTGATCATTTTAGCTGAGTTCCATGGATACAGGGAAAAACGTGGGTGTGGCGAATCTAAGTTACGGAAGCCAATCAGAGCTGAGGGTCTGACAGCTCTGTAGCAGAAGTAGAATTTGCCGTTCCGCCATCAGATTAACTGTCAGGACGGGCAAGACGAGATAAATGGCTGCTGATAATCCATATCCCCCCCCCTGGGGTGACATGGAGCACAAACAGGAAGATCTCCACGCGTGTAGAGATGTTGATTACAGAGGAACGACTGCACGCGCACGTTCACATCAACACACACACACACACCCCGTGGTGAAACAAAGCCAGGCTCTTGGCAACGATGTGAATCCCAGAGATCACAGCTCAAACTGCAGGCCTGCTGAGGAGACACACTCTCATGCTGCACTGACACACACAGCAGGAGGGATGGATCCTCGCACACACATGTTGAGCAAAGTTGCTTAGTCGAGTTACAAAACTTCCACTCGCTTTGACCAGCCGCTGCTTTTCTCACGGTGTGTTGTCTCTTTCTCGCTTTGTAGTCGTTTGTGTTTGTGTGTTTTCACCTGGATTGTGTTGTAGCTGTCGGAGTAGAATTCCAATTAAGGAGCTATTGTTGTATATGAGATGGAGAGCGGTGGGTAGTGGCAGAGCTGCCAGCATTACTTAATGGGAACGCTGGTGTCTGAATGGAGACGACAGCGGAGACTCGCAACACCCAATTTATTGTTTCTCTGCTCCTCCTCCTGGAACTCATACACTCACAAACAGAAAAAAGAAGACATTACTTCCCCAAGGTAATATATTCTACAGTTCTATATATAACAGATGTGTGTCTCACCTGTCTCCTATATGTTCTTCTGTTATTAAAATAAAAACAAAGTGATTCTTAAATCCTTAAGATCAACCATGACAATAAGCGGAACACTGATGATAGTATCTAGGGTTTTTCTTTAAAGTGTAAATGTGTCAGAAATAGACTCATTTCCATTTGCATTCCTCTATATCAGGCAGTTAAAATGGCACTAACTCTGAGGTGAGAAGTGGTGTTTTAACTGCAGTTAAACACATCGGATGTAACAAAATACATGTCACACAAGTGACATAACAAAAGAGAAATAATAGCTAGAAAAATGACAGTAAAAGAACACCAGGATCATCATTCTCATGTTCAACATTATGAGCATTACCATGTGAAATATTAAATTTAACAATCACAACGACATTATGAGCATTACCATGTGAAATATTAAGTTTATTGCCATTACCTTTCAATATCATTGCCAATCTTACTTTTAGTGTCATTGCCAAAAGTACATTTCTATTTTAAAAACTTACTTTTACTTTTGTTCTGCTTTCTTCTTTTACTCAGTTGTTTTCACTTCTTATGGTTCTGTAATTTTTGAGCAACGTCTGGCACAAGAATTTCCTTTGGGATTAATGAAGTTATGTCTCATCTTAGAATAAGAGTAGAAAAATAGAGCTAATTTAGTAAAACTGCTAGAAGAGCTACAATAAAAGCACACTGGTCATCACTATTGCTCTAAGCACAGTCCAACTCATTCATTAGAAGTATGTGCCAAGATGGCCTGGTAGCTCAGTTGGTAGAGCATTCGCCCCATGTACTGAGGCTGTGAGGCCTCTGCTGTGGCCATGTGTCCGACTCCCACCTGCAGGCCCTTCCTGTCTTTCCTGGCTTCACTTCAGCTGCCCTGTCGATAAAGGCATAAAAGCCCCCCCCAGAAAAATTTGAAAAGAAAGATGTGCCAAGCCTTAACTTTCACACAATTTAAAAGCTCGAAACATGCACTCCCTTAAAATGTTCAAGATAACAAACTCATGCGGATAAAGTGAGAGCAGGCACCTCCCATGTCTCGCAAGTGGACGATTCTGCTGTCAAAACTTTGATCACTGATGAAGCTTAAAAGTAAAGACTTAAAAGACTTCAAAGTAAAGAAAAAGAAAGCACAGTTTCAGTTTCATAGACTAAAAAACTTGCATGTATTTACAGGTGTATAACACTTTGGTGTGAGTACTTTATGCATGCTGAAGTGTGTCTAAGTCTGGATGTTATGTGCTTGAGAATGTGTGTTTGGATGTATGTAAAGCCTCAGAGTACATCTCTATAGGTGGGGGGTGGGGTGGGGTGGGGGTGCCCCTGGAACCCAGCCTGTGCCATCAATGAGGCCTCACAGCAACACACACTCACACTCATTCAGTCCCAATTAGACCCCAGACACCCCGTGAAACCAGGGCTGGAACGGCAGTCCCAATAATGGCTGGATCGTTATGGGAGGGAGGGAAGCTGCGAGGGCAGAGAGGCCGAGAGATGGAGGGATGGGTGGGGGGGGGGGGGGGGGGGGGGGGGGGGGGGGGGGGGGGGGGGGGGGGGGGGGGGGGGACTGGAGTGGGGATAATGAGAGGTTGCACAAGGACAGACGAGGAGGGAGATGAGCCTGAGCGTTGGAACGATTGCATTTTATTCACTGACATACACAAATGTGCGAGCACAAAGGAAAGAAAAGCATGTGCATTTATATACATGAAAGACTGCATCGGAGCCTTTCATTGACATTCATTCCTTACACGAAGGTAATAACCTGCAGTATAGGCAGTATATAAAAATCCATACTACCACTCTCTATTGGTGATTCAAGTAATTCAACACAATAGTGTTAAACGTAAAGCCAATTCATGACTGTTTCTACCTAATGTATGAAATATATATAGAAAAAAAAATCTTAATTCCATCTTAACTTGTACTTGCTCAAACTGGATTCTGATGTTGCTAAGTTAACCCTGCCGGAACCTAATCAAGTTCTTGTGCATGTAAGAGCTATAAAAATTATTTTCACGTCAAGATTTTCTCTTTATATTCTTAAGAGGAAAAGAGCTCCTCAAAACAATAAGGAGCTTGGATAGTATTTAAGGAACAACAAGAGGAGAGTCTTAAAGCAGTAATGACTTAGGATAGTCTTTCAGTATCTAGATTTTATCAGACGTTGGGATGGTTTTAAGGATGTTGGGACGTGAAACAGGCACAAAATTGCAACAAATGCACCAATTGTAGTATTAAATTTTAAAATGTGGTGGACTACAGTTTCACTAGGTAGTGATTTTTATCTCCAGACAGAAGCCTCTCTCTGTCCTCATTTTATCTTGCACACTGCTGGACCCATCTGCCTAATAATTTTTTTGTGCACAGTTATGACTTTATGCTCAAGGACCTTTTGTGGCTGCAGTGATTCACAATTTTTGAAAAGCCTCAAAAATCCGATTTACTGCTCCTTACTCCTCTTCAACAGCCACAAGCAGATGCAAGTCCAGGGGTGGGTGACGTCTACCGAATTGGCACATGACGATGTCGCAGTGGACGATGATTGTTGCTGTTGCTTAGTTGTGTTTAAAAAGAAAAGAACAAAACCCGACATGGAGACGTAGTGCAATGAACAGAAGCAACAGGTTCTATGTATTTTCTCTCGACCATGTGGGATCGTTCAAGGCCCGCCAGGAAAGAAACGTGAGACTTCACGAGAAAAATCGTTTGTAACTCGCTCAATTCTGAACCAGTTTTCATGAAATTTGGTCTGAAAATTCAAACATGATTGTGGTTACTTGTTGGAATTCAGTTCAGTTAATGGGGGTCAATCTAATCAGCTCCATGCCACAACATTAACCTTCGGAATAGCCCCAACTTTGACATGCAGGTTGCAATCTTTGAGCAGGAAACACCAAGTTTAAATTATTTAGAATTTAAGTTTGTGAGTTTCTCCAAAAATATAGATTTCTATATCTATTATATTGGTTTAAAACCACCTGATTGCTTGTAACGTTCAAAATAAATGACAAAATTTTGCAAATAAATAACGATGTTTAAATTTAGAGATTTACACTTGAATGGATCTTGCAGAGAACTGAGATGATACATTACAAAAACACTTCATTAAAAATGTTGCTTACATCTAGATAAGAAAAATAGCACAGCACTGTACTCTAATATAGTCTACTCTACTCTACTATATCATATCCTACCCTACTCTACCCTGCAGTAGGTGCTTCACCATCTGCTGCCTGGCAGGGATCTGCACTCCACAGAGTGCGCTCCTCGAGTTGATTTTTTGTATTTATATTTTTATGAGATATTGTGCGGTTTGTGTTTTGTTGTGTTTACACTATACTTCAAACAAGACTCTGTAATTGTTAAGACTCTGCTATCTTAAAAGGCACATAAATCCGGTCAAACAAACACAGACGCTCACCTTAAAATGAAGGGTATTCTGTTACCAGTCAAGCATAAAAAATATGGAGATGAAGAAAAGGGGAAGCGAGGAAAGGAAGGGAGGAAGGAAGGAAGGAAGAAGAGATGGGTCAACTAAGGTTCAAAAGGCTTAAGGCTGAAAGAAAGGGATGTGGAAAATGGAAGAGAAGAAGACTGTCATGAGGGGCGACGAGAGAGGCAGCGGTGGGAAAACAAGGACAATGCCTGTGTTTGTGTCGTCTTTGTCACTGTGGCATTTTGGAGGACAGAGGGGCTGTGTGCCTGGATGTGTTTGTGTGTGTGTGTGTGTGTGTGTGCGAGTATTCGCTTCCCCATCCACTCAATTTGTGGAATTGATCCGCTCCCTAATAGTGAGCAAAACAAAAAGTCAGCCTAATCCAACCATTATTTATAACACAGATGGGAGAGAGGAGAAGGCTAGGAGAGAGATAATTTAACAGTAGAACTGCAACAAAATCCTATGACAGAGAGATGAGAAAAAGATAGAGGAAGACAAATAGAGAAAGAGGGAAACAAGAAAAAAACAGAAGAATACTCAGTGCAACTGGAATAAAAACGAGTAGCTCGAACATGCTGGGCTCAGAGCCGAGGTATGAGAGAGGTTACAAATAGACTCTCGCAGCGAGAGGCTGTAGCCAGTGGTAGATTAAGACAGAGGCAGAAAGAGTGAGAGATGAAAAGAAAGAAAGGGGGCTATCACAGAGAAAATGGAGATCAGAAAACAAACAAGTGGAGAAGATGAGAGAGGCCGGGGTGGCGGGCCGCTGGAGGATGAGCGCCAAGAGTGAGAGATAAAGAACGCGAGATAGATGGAGAGCAACAGGAAGCCAGATAGGGAGAGGAGAGAGCACTTTGCTGGTGGCAGGAGTGAGAGGCAGAGAGGTGGTGTGAGCGGAGAGATGGAGAGAGAGAAGAAAGAGCGACGGATGGACTGCGAGAGAAAATTACAGAGGAGTACTTGTGTTTTTGGAGATGTTATTGAGTCTAATAAGAGCATGTTGCTGTAAGACAGGCCAGGGCGGCTACTCTTATTCCCAGTGGTCCTGCTTGTCTTTTTTTCCTCTCCCTGGCTCTGCTTCTTTTTTTTTTACCTCGCCCACACTTAATCTGCTGAGGGAAAGGAGAAGCATCGCTGTCTGATTTGAGGAAGGAGAAGAAGACGCAGGAGGTGTTGAGCTCAAAATACAAAGGAGTAAAAGGTGCAGATGTCTCGGCACATTGCAACACCCGCAGTAATGAGTAGCTCGCTGCATCTAATTGCTTGACAAAGAGCGTTTTCGTCTCTTTTTTGTGGGTGTAGACTGCCTCTCTGGGTTTGGAAGTGTGCTTCCTTGACATTAAAGGGATGGTTCTTTTTTTTTTTTAAAGTGGTGTTTTATGAGGTACTTGTCCGTAGTCAGTGTATTAACCTACAGTACGGTCGGACATCCAGGTTTGGAGAAACAGCAGGAAGTATCAGTGTTAGTAAGCTAAGAGGAACCTGTCGACAGTAGTACATGTATTTTTTTAATGTTTACTTGTACGGGGACATGTAGCATAAACCAGTGCCACACATCATAGCATTCAGCTGGGCCTTTAAAACACAGAAGACTCAGTAACAAATACACAAGAGGCAGAACAAAACACAAAAATTACCAAAAAAAAAACCCAGACACTGGTATTCCTGCTGCTTTTCCAAACTGGGGATGTGCCAACCGCCATCTAATGAAGGTAATACACTGAATATGAATAAGTACCTCATACGACCCCAGTTCAAAAAAAAAAAAAAATCAGAGCTATCCCTTTAAACCTAGCCAAAAATCAGTTTGAGCATTATTTATGCATATAATAGCCATGACAATTGTTATACAGCGCTAAATAGATACTGTAGACACGTTGGGTACCTTTTAGCGGAAACTGTTTGCTTATTTTAGGGCTGGAGGGGTTGCTGGTCTGATCTTTGGGAGCATATTGAGCTGTGAGGTGGGTGTTTGCTCGCTGTCGCAGGCAGTGAAGTTGGTGTAGACAGAGTACAAACAGAACAGCAGCTAGGATCATCCAAACTCCATGCAGGTCCCCACAGCCCCAGTGTTATAAGCTCAGGCAGACAGTGAGAACAGAGACGACAAGATCATCACTTGGTGTGTGTGTGTGTGTGTGTGTGTGTGTGTGTTTCCTCAGTCTGTGCACCGACCAGTGTAGGAGTGGTAGAGCTTTTAACTTCTCTGTGATTTATTTCTTTTAATTAATGAATATTATGAAGTTAGACTTAAAATCGTCCTTGTTTTTGTGACTGTTGCAGAATTAGGAACACTTTCGGTGACTAAGAGTGGAAGCTAATTAAGTATTCAGGCTTTTAACAGAGATGTACCACGGACATGCACATAGCCCAAGTCAGTGCTTTTTATCAGCAAGCTGGTCACACATATGTAACTGTCGCTGCCGTCAACTGCGAGGTCTGCAAGGCTACTGCTAGATGGCAGTGGCTGAAGGTAATAATGTTAGGCCCTAGTGCATGCTAGTTACTAGTCATGAAGCACATATGATTAGACATATTTATAATTCAACAATGTGTTGGATTGTACGGTCAAATAAATTACTATTGTATTAGGATTATCAGAACCATGCATAGTGGTAATAAGAAAAGGAAACGAACCATGACAGAGATGGATTTGTCTTTTTGAACCCATGTACATCAAAATTGTACTGATCTTCTTTGAACACAGGTGTATTTCTGAGGTGGTAATCTTAATCACTCACAAGGCCCTGTTCTCCGTCCAACACATTGTTAGAGGGCCTGCTATCTCTATGGGCCCCGCTGCCCCTCAGGTCCCAGTGCAACTACACAAGTGAATCTTTACGCCCCTGCACACTGGTCCTTTACATCAGTGTAAAACGTCATGTGTGTAAGTCTTGCATAAGATCTACCTTCTACTATCTATTTTGCTGCACTGTACAGGTACTGTATGTACAGAGTACAGTATGTCTCATGGATATCTGTAAGCATACACACTGGCAAAGCATCTCTGTCAGCGCTTGTATCTGTTCCACTTAATATGATTAACTCATAAACCCTCGACAGGCAAGCACACACACCATATGTCCATGCATGCAATGAAAAGCGGTGGATGCATTCACTTGCACATCAGGCTCTAATAGTGGCAAAATAATGTGTCAAAACAGGGGTTGGTAGGGTTTTGTGTTGTAACAATAGACCTTTATGATGCAAAAAAAGGTTAAAGATGTAATACGTTTTTACAAGACAATGTAACTCTTAATTATCATCATATAATTATGCACATTTTAAACAGGGCGTTCAGTGGTGTGCAGTACACTGAGACTGGGACACTCAAGAGTCAGCTGCCAACAGCTGCTTTCGAATCTAACAAAATCATCCTATAGGATAGGTTCTGTTTGCTGTTTTTTGTTTGTATGATGGGTCTGATTTCCTGAAAGCGTATTTTACAAATGCAGCACCGTCTGTCAGCTGTCTGTCAGAGCTTTCTGTGATTTTAAAGCAGTACCTCGTATTTACTACGTTTCTGTGCTACAATAATGTAAATTTGGTAATTAATGAATAAATAACTAGGATGAATAAATGAAAGGTTCATTTGCGAAAACAGATGTCTGTTTTTCATTTATTTTTCTAATCATGTTTTTTTTATTTCACGCAGTCGATGGAATATCAGTCAAACTGGTGCTGGTTTATTCATTTTTCAGATGGGCTTTTATCTGTTTTTGCAAATGAACTCTTCAAATAGAAGTGACATGCTGACCTTTTTAAGGCAAGTTTCAATTCTCTGCTACAGTAGTTGATGTTAATTCTGTATTGACATTAGATGAGACCTGGCTGCATGACATCAATCTGTGTGTTAATAAGTAAAAACACACAAAGATGTTGTGATTTTATTCTTGCCGCAAATGTGAAATGATTCTTTTTCGGGTTCGGCCTTAGTGAAATAGTAAGAAACTGTAAGGACTCTCTGAATGAAAAGGCTCATTCCTCGTATCCACAGCTGGTGCTCGCAAGTATCATAATACCATGGACACACACACATGTCCCAGATGCAATCAGCATGGCCTTTGCCTTGATCCATTGTGCTCTAACGATTAAGCCTTAGCCCTGCTCGGTGGCCTATAGGCCAGCTCTGCTGCTGTGCATCTTATCACATCCCATTCATCACCCTGCGTCTGTATCCACCTCCAGCCCTCGATCACATCAGCCCGCCATTGACCTCCTACTGACCCACACGCACACTATGTGAGACAGACAGCCACACATTTAGATGACAGTACAGTTTCTAAGTGCTTTTTCTTTTTGAGTGCAGTTCATTCCGGGTTGCTCATGACTTACTCATGTTCCTGTTTGCAATAGGAGATCCTTGACAACTGCAGGTTTTATTTTTTGAAGAATATTAGTCACTAAACACCTTCAAACTGGCATTCATACAGTACGGATCCATCAGTAATATTTTACAATGTATACTCACTCCCAACTCAGCAAAAAAAAGGCAGCTTGATCAGTGGCCCTCGCTTCAAACTATGACGCTGTAGATACCCCTCGAACTGCTTGATCCAACTGGGGATGGTTGCATCACGTTCTGGCTGCACATCGGCCACTGGAACTAATTGTGGTCATCGTAGACAGTGCTTGTGATTCCACCAGAAATGCCCCAACGACATTCACACGTTGTGTAACTTAAAAAGACATAAATTCTGACCACTGGTTTTACACCGGATACGTACCTCAGTCTCCTGGGTAAAAGCCCTGTGTTTGTTTGACTCCACCTCCTCCACATGCTGACTTTTTCGCTCTTTATACTACACCTGATTTTAGCAGCACATGAAAACGAACCTACAGTGTCATAGGTTGAAGCAAAGGGGCGCTGCCATATTTGACTCTTTGGCAGAGATAATCAAAATATACAATAAAAACTACAGTTTTGGTTTCAAACTCTCCAGTTTTTCAATAAATTATTTCTTAATGAGGAGGATATGTTGCATATTTAGAGAAAAGCCTCATTCCAGAATATATTTAGCCATATAAATTGCCAGTGTACATTATATCAACACATTTCTTAAACAGCTTGACTTGCGCTTTGAAGATAAGCTGCTTGTAATAATTCCAGTCCATCATGACTAAAAATACAGGTCTCAGAAATACAAAAATACGCACCAATGTATTCCTTCCATTACACTGTTACAATATTTTCACCACTCTGTAACCTTTCTGTTAATTGGACCACTAGTACAAAGAGCCTCTGTGTATTTGCACACAGATGACAGTTCATCATTTGCTGTGAGCAATTTCCCTGTTATTACAGCTTGGAACCTCCGCGTAAAAGGTCAATATTTATCTCCACCTCACACCCACATGTGCTTGTGCACACACACTGGCTGGCCTCTCCCTACTAATGAAAATGAAAATAGAAATGGTCGAAAAAGTTGAGCCTATATAGGGGAATATGAAAATGCTAATTTGGAGTAGGTATAAAACTCCGCGTGCTGCGTTATTCCCTCTTGAGTTGTCATTTCACCCCAACATGATTCAATATCTTTTTAATTACGGCCCTCTGTAAAGAGAGGCCCCTATGCTTCCATCTCTCCGCGCGCTGTTTAACGTATGGAAAGATGATATCTCAGCAGGCTCCTGCGCTCTCTGTTCTGTTAAGGAGTAATATATGCTTCTTAAACACCATGTCCTCCACAAGGAGCCTTCACACATCTCCCAGCTGATGTAGCTCCGAGGAAAACCAACTTTAAACAGGATGTGGTTGAGGTTAATCCTTCTGTACCCTCAGCTGTTACTAAAAAAAAATTGGTTGTACTTTATTTTACAGCACGCTAATCAGATGTAACAAGCTGTACTTTGTGTCAAGTTAATTAATACTGTGTAATAAAGACTGTTATTTCTGGTTTTTGTCTAATTTCATTTAAAGTTACATCTTGTTAGTGTGCTGTACAATAAAGTTAGAACAAAACATCGACAAGGAAAATGTGACCGTACAGTCTGAGGTTGTTCATCTGTTATCCTTCAGCTGTGCCACATGTCAGTCCCTCCTCTCCCTCTCCGCTGGATCTGTCAGTGATTGCTGACAGCAGGCATCAATTCTCATAAAATCAACACCCCGACTGCACAGCGCGGCGGACCACGCTCGATCCCCGTGACTAATCAGTCAGCTGACGAAGGACCCCCACGTCTCATCCGGAGACCAGAGGGTGGCGTCTCTGAGGGCGACCGGTGGGCGGTGTGCTAAACTGGAACAACTCGACACAAGTTTAGGCCTAATCGTCTCATTGTCTCCGTTCTGCTTGAAAGGATCAGCAGCCACGCTAAGCTCCTCAGGGTACCAGCCCTCAGCTGCTCTCTGCCATCTTGCTTTGTCTTGGTCGTCGTCGTTGTTTGTGTTTGCTGAGCGGAGACGATATTTTTTTCGCCAGCATTGTTCGGTCGTTTGATTTTGTTCACCTTTTCAGTTTGTTTTTCCGTTAATCGTTGTTTCTCCTTTGTCTCCTTTGTGTTTTCTGTTGTCATTGAGGTGCTGTTATAATTCTGTCAGCCTGTCAGCTATTAAAGTATTCCTTGTCAGTAGTAATTCATGTCTTCAATGAAAAAAAACCCTCTGTCACATGTAAAAGGCTTTTAATATGAAGTAGCAGCAGTGTTGGTGGCAGTAACTTCACACTGTTTCACAGATGTATCACGGTTGTTTTTTCAGTGAGAGAGTCATTGCTGATGGCTGATATCAATGAGGTACACTTACAAACACTAAGTGCTTTTCCATCTACCTTTTTTTTAACGCACATTTTAAATTTGTGCATAGTCATAGTCAGTCCACAGCCATCAGTGGAAATGCAGAAAAAAATAGAAATAATTGCAAAAAAGTTGTTACATTTGTGTTAGTGCAATAGACGCAGGCTCAGTGAGTTAATCGACCTTTTAATGGCAGCCATTTTGACATGAAATAGTAGGTGTTACCCATGATGCTACTTGTTCCATTCAGGCCAAATGAAGTCAGGGTGCTGAATAACTTGGGTAATGGTAGCCTACTCCAATCTGGGTGGTGATCCATCTTGAAAAAATGCAAATATTGCAATGAATTTGGAGTTTTTTCAACAATTTATTTCACTTTTTAACTGTCTGAGGTTGCTGTCAGGTGGAGTAAAAGTATATTATTTCCTTCTAAAATGTAGAGGAGTTGGAATAAGTGGCTTACAGTTGAATACTCGATACTCTTTTTTTAATTGTGATTATTTTGATTTAATTATGATATGATTCATGATTAGTGGGAATGATCATTTTTGCATCACGTTTTTCATTTTTCTGAAAATAAAAAACTATCAAAAACGTGATTTGAATTAAGATTTGTAGGCTGGAACATTTCTGCAGCACTACAGGACTTCATTATAATGCTGTTTTGTCACACTTTTCTTTTCTTTATCAAAAAATTGCAGCTTCTGCGATTTGGCTATTGCATTTGGTCATGTTGTGATTTCGATTATTTTTCGATTAACTGTGCAGCACTATTAGACATGTAAACTGTAGTGCGGCGTTATTCAGCGCCCGCCCCGCCATGACTCTATGAATGCCTCAGCTCAAGTCTGTGTGGAAGTGTTTGCCATCTGCCGATAATCTAGCATAGGATGTCCAGGATTTGTTGTGGCTTTGTGTGTATATTCTGGACGCTGTCCTATTTCCCAAACTGCCTCCATACTACAGTATATAATATACAGCACGTTATGCTGTCATGTTTGTCTGCAGACATTTGACAGCATGAAAAGTAAATGATAGGAATTTTGTACATATAAACCACAGGTATGCCAAATACAGGTGATGATCTGATTTGTTTTTAACCCACAATGTTCTGCTCAACCCTTGACTCACTATGTCTTATTCAAAAATGTGTTAATCTGAATTCAGCCTGATTGAACCACCTCTACCACTCAGGTTACGAATGTTATGTTATGTATGTTATGCTCAAAAAATCCAGTAGATGTCACTGTGCCTTTTAATAGCATGCCTTTTCAGTTTACCTCCTAAGAAACACACAGAGAAACAAAAAAGTCAATCGAGACGTGAGCTTGGTGTAATTTACAAAGGTAGCATATTTTTTCCAACATGTTAATTTTAGAGTTCTCACTAAACAGAATTATGTAACCTGACAGCAAAAAAGTCTAATAAATGCCAAATAATTCTCTAAAAACATGCTTTACCAAACGGTATGTTTGTTATTTTATGGTAAAGGTTGGGAAGCTAACCTACCTATAAGTAAGCCTGACATTTGACCTGATCATTCATTGTTAATAATATGATATATTTAATGTAAGTATGATTTTTTT
>JAJHUR010101006.1:0-22548 GCA_027495735.1 Lutjanus campechanus | reverse complement strand
TGTACTTGTGTTTTTTATCAGATGGTTCCTGACTTATGTCACAAGTTCTAGTACAGATGATTATGTTTATTCAGCATTTAAAATGTAAGAACTCTGTCTTCTTTTTTTTAAAGAATAACAGGTTTTACAGATTTTTTTTTTTTTTACATATTTAGTATCAGTCCAAAACTCCAGTGTTCATACATATTTTTAAGAATAAAATTCAAGCACTTTCCATTAAGCCTTAATCATCACATCTCAACTGTTACTTTAAATGTATTTGCAAATTCCTTTATACTCACAGCAATCAATCTATATTGCCACTTTATTTTACCAGCTATCAATTTCAACTTCAAGTCTTGATCATGACTATTTAGCATAATGCTTACTAATTACCAGAGTAAGGGAGCAATAGAGAACTTCACTAGCTGTGAATAACAAATATTGCGAATTGATCGTTTCATTTCAAATATTAAAGTTTCTTGGTTTGCATGAGTGATTGCGTAGATGAAACACCAGATTTTTAGTTAAGACAACATTTTAACATCCTCTTTTGTTAAATGAACAGGTTAGACAGAAAAACATTTACACATTTAGTACCAGTCCAAAACCTAGATATTGTATTGATACTACTATCAAACACATTCAAATGATACCCTTCATAACAAGGTGTAAAACTGGTAAACATTAAAAAAACAATACATGTGAAAAAAATTGATTAATACATGGATCTCCATACATACCAATGGTAGGAATGGTGGTGACTATCTCTCCGAGTTTCAGTTTATATAGGATGGTTGTTTTTCCAGCAGCATCAAGCCCGACCATAAGAATCCTCATCTCTTTTTTGCCAAACAGGCCCTTGAATAAGCTCGCAAATACATTCCCCATGGTGACAAAGCTGTCAAAAGGAGAGACAGAAACACGGTTAGGATGAAAGTAACATCTGTAGTGTTTCAGTTTCAGACAGAAAAATCTACCATCCAGACAACCGCCAGTTAGTGAGACTGGTGTACAGGTGTAGGTCTGAAGCTAATGATTCATTTCATTATCGATTCATCTGTCAATCATTTTCTCCATTAATAGATTAGTTGTCTGATCCGTCAGAAAATGGTGCAAAATTACAGTTTCCTAAAGCCAAGGTGATATCCTCAAATGTATTGTTTTGTCCACAACAGGAATTCAGTTTACTGTCAGAACAATTCTGTCTTTTTATTGAGGAATCACCTCCATGTATTTGGTTTTGAGTTTTAAGACTTTAAGTCTTCATGTCAATGATGAAACTAGGATAGCTCTAAATTAACTTTAAGAAAAGCAGCCAAAAAAATTGCTTTAAGTTCAAATATTCTATTTTTTCTTTTGCTGGAGACCTCCTGCTCCCACTCAACTATTGTTGGTCCCCAGACCCTAGTTTGAAACCACTGTAATAGATGACCAAAGACAGCAGATAATATTTATATTTGTGAAGCCAAAAATCAGAGAATTTTGACATTTTTACTCACAAGTGACTCAAAACAACTATTTTACTTCCTAGTTTGTTTTTTCAGTTATATTTATTTTGATATTGCTTTTCTACTTGTTTGTTGTTGCTTTTATGCTGATGTTGCCGTTTTTATTTTTATCCTTTTTGCCATGATAAGTCTCTTTGAGCACCTTTTAAAGCGCAACACAAATAAATGTATTATTAATCGATTATCAAATAGTTGGCAACTACTTTAATAGTTGACAATATAGATGCAACAATTGATTGATTAGTTGTCAATTATTAGATCAATTTCTAACTATTTTGATAATCAATTAATCATTTTGAGTATTTTCTTTGCGAAAATAAAGTCAAAGGTCGAATTGGAATCAAAGACTCCAGTTTCTTAAATGTTCTGGTTTCTTAATGCTGAAAAACTGAAAATCTTTGGGTTGTGGACAAAACAAGACATTTCAGGACGTCATATTTGCCTATGGGAATCACTGTTTAACCACCACGCTGATATGTTATGGACTAAACATCTAATCGAGAAGATAATCGACAGATTAATCGAAATAATCCTAAATCGCAGGTCCATATAGATGGTAAATAAATTTTATTATTACTGGGACAGTTCTGTTCACAAAACATGTTGATTACTGCGGTATATTTGAGCCAGAGGAGGCACAATGAAGGTAACATGGAAGGAAAACAAGTGAGATGTTTACTTAAGCTAATGGTTAAACGTTTAGTTTAACGTTAGGTTTATCGCTATACGTTACCAGCCAGCTCGAGCCGTCGAAATCAACAACGTTAACGTTTCCCTGCATTAACTTCACAACGCAGCTGTTAAGTTCGCTGAATTTATCACTGATTAGCAGGTAAAATTCAAATATCCAGGAGCAGCTACGCTGTTAACGCGGATAAACTGGGAAGCTAACTGATCAGCAGATAAGAAAGGCCTGTTCCAGCTGGCAGACTCTGTCCCTGTGCAATAGCAGCAGGGATAATGTTACTGTATGTGTGAGCCGTCACAAGACGCTAACAGCTAGCTAACAACACCTCGACCTTAGCGAGAGGCCGACAATCCAGCAAACGGTGAACTTAGTGTCCATGCGGGTAAAATGTTAAATAAAAGCAGCGATTGTGTGGAGAATCATTGATTGATTTCAATGAGAGAGGAACCGATGTTAGGAAGCGTTAGCTGGTTGGTACCATTCGAAGCAGATTACTGTTAGCCTTACTAAGGGCGGATGCTTCACTTGGGTAGCCTGCTAGCTTAAGTTAGCTTGCTGCTAGCGGGCGACACAATTTCGCAAACGGTCGAAAGAACGCCGCTGTTTACCATACACGACGACAAACCAGCAGGAAATCCAACACAGACACGTTATCTGAACCGCGGGTGAAAATTAACTTCGGTATTTAGCTAAACCCACAGTGACAGCTCCTTCATCGGTTCGTTACCGGAGCTAGCTAACGGAGCTAGCCGCCGTTAGCTAAATGCCGCGTCACAGTAAAGACAGAACACCGTGACGTCATGTTAAACGGCAAATAAATCGCGTCGTTCGCACAGAGCAACACTTAGTTCACAATATATAACATTTTAGGACGAAAAACAGCGCGTTTGTGCGGATTATTACCTTTAGAAAGACAGCTTCTCGATCTTTCCGTTATCTTTCACTGTCACTCCAAAATGGCGTCTTGCGCAACCAGGGAGACACCGGCGTACGGCCACTTCCCACTATCACAGCTGCTCCAATCACAGTAGAAATGGTGTAACTAATGACCCGCCTCCGATATCCTGCTGTCCAATCACAGCGTCAGCAGATCCCTGTGTGCACAGTGCACAAAATGTCGAGGAAGTGAACCGCACACAAGTTTATTCAAGTTTCAGCCACAGTGGACAACAGGACTGGCTGGACTTCGTCTGTTTTCTCTTGTTATGATAGCATGTGAAGTCCAGCTTAACTAAATGCTGCAGCTAACATTTGAAAATGTGTTACTGATACTGGGTGAGGCCAAAAGTATGTGGACAGACGTGTTCTGAGGCTGTTGTTTCATGATTTGAGCTAGGCCCCTTTATTCAATAATACAACAGAACAATGGGGTCAAAGTTAAAGGTTGACTTCTTAATTTTATTTCAGGTCTGAGGTCTGAAACGACTGACGATAACAAAATAACATTTATTCAACTCATAACTTTTAAGCAACATACATTCAAGTGTAAGACTTAAAATCATTGGGGTGACCGGATGAGTGGGTGAAATTCAGGTGGGCGTGTCATGTCAAAAAGACTAAAATGAAATAATTCAGAGCCACATCATTTGTTATCGGTTACAGATTCTGACGATAATATGAAGCACAGCGTCCTGGCACATGTACACTCATTTTAAATGTCTTTCGTAGCAGCTGGGATTGTCATGAAGCTGTAGGCGTTAACACACACATTTTTTAAAAGATATTTTTTTAATCATCAGTTGCTCCTGCAGTGACAGCTGCACGCTCAGTCATCTGGTTTAACTGGCTGAATGACATCAACAGTCTGTTGTTTATGAAAGCATTATCAGTGGAATAGACAATTGGTGAAAATACATCAATAATACTCTTACATATTTTACAAAAACATTTTAATAACTACTTACCTTTTACTAACTACTTCTACCATAAGCCCATGAATATTAAAATAACTGATAAATGTAAATGTTATAGTGTTTTTTTGATTATTTTACACAAGTCATAGTGAGCTGCCCCCGTGCACAAAGCCAGAACCTGACTGGCCCGCAGAGAGCCCTGACCTCAACCACATCCAGCTCCCCTGGGATCAACTAGATCAACCACCCAGCATCAGGGTTGGACCTCACTAATGCTCCTGTGGCTGAATGAGAGCAAACGGGTTCAGGATGTTAAACCAGAAGTGTAGAAGGTGATTTGTGGCTGTTAAAGCAGCAGATGGTTTTTGACCAGAGGTGATAAAACTTTACAAATTCTTTATTCAAGTAGAAGCACAGATACTTGTGTAAAAAAGACTCTAGTAAAACTTCTTTACTGCAGTAAAAGTGAAAAAGTACTAAAAATATAAAAAAGTAAAGAGTAAAAAGTCCTGATGGACATTTCTACTCACTGTTTCTGTGTAAAGTGAACTGAACTTAACCTTTTCTCCACAGTGGAGTCTTCCTCTCTGCATGTAATTTTCCTCTCATTATGTCTTTTACGCCAATTTTATCTTCTTACGTTGTTTGGGTCTTGGTATGTCCTTTTACATCGTTTTCATCTTGTTGCATCTTTCATGTTGTTTACGCCATTTTATTTGGTCTATTACGTTGTTCTTTTTTTGTCTTGTTACATCTTTTCCAATGTTTTTTTGTTTTGATACGTCTTTTACATCATTTTGTCTTGTTAGTCCTTTTACATGGTTAGTTATGTCTTTTATGTTTCTTACGGTGTTTGTTTGGTCTTGTTACATCTTTTACGTGGATTTTGTCTTGTCATCTTGTATTAAAACAAAAGTAACAAGCCTGTTTTGAAAATATAAGGAGGAGAAAGTTCAGATGTTTGTGTTAAAATGTAGTGAGTAAAAGTAAAAATGTGTCAGAAAAATAAATACTCAGGTAAGGAACAGATACCTGAAAAAATCTACTTAAATACACTAGCTATTTGTACTTAGTTACTTCCAATCTCTGGTTTTGACATATTCTTTTAGCCATATAATGAAGTGTATTCTTAACAGTTTTAATAAATAACTCAAATTTCTCTTCTTTCGCTGATGGGATTTTATCTCGATCAGTTGTTTCAAGGCAGCAGACAGTCCTTTAGTATCCTTGGTGTTGATTTTGCTACTGAACACCTGCTGAAAGTCAACAAAGATCTCTTTATAGACTCTGCAGGAGGCCTCGAGCCACTGAGGCCTGTTAGATTATGATTCTTGGTGTGTTTTGTTTCAGGCCAGAAGGAATCGACCGGTCTGATCCTCACACAGAGAATCATATTATTAGAGTTAGAAGACTGCCTGTTGTGATGCTGCAGCCAAATAAAAAAGTAAATTAGAGTAAAACATTTGCTGCTGGGACTGTGAGAAGGTGGTTGGTCCTGTTTAAATATTGACTTTAGGAGGAGCAGCTCGAGTGACCCCACATTCCTCAAACACATCAGGCCTCATTTAAATAAAAAAATAAAACTCACCTGACTTTTTTTGACCAGAAACCAAAAATAAAGTCTTCATTTTTTGACATTTTAACCATTTTATTAACTGTTTAACTCTATTTTTTGTAAATATTACTTCAAAACATGAAGGTCTGTCTCAAGCTTTCTGGTGGGGGGGTACTGAATTATTAAAAAAGGTCGTAGAATTTAAATATGTAGATGAATCAGCCTCATCAAACCTCCACCAAATGTTTTTAACTGTTGAAATACCCTCCCGTTTCCTAAAAATAAGACAACAAATTCACATATTTGACCTCAGTGACCTCACTGCCCACACTGACCCACTTTCATATCGATATTTATTAATAATTCACAATCACATCTAAATGAAATTATCTCACAGTGTGCTATGTGTAACGTGAATTTATATGAAATGTCTGTGAAACCATGTGACTAAATCATGTGGTTTGAACACATGTCACAGTCACATGAACTTTTCTCTGTGAGGGCAAAGGCTTGTTTCTTTATTAGAGCTGTAAATGTTTCCTAAAGGCTTTAGGTCTGTGGAATATGTATGGAAGACAATTTCTGCCACTGTGATGGGAAAATTGATCCTGTAAGTCATTATAATAAAAAAAAACACGTTGAAATAATATCTTAATATCTGAAAATAATGACTTAGTACAGAGAAATAATGAGAAACTTTAGTCATTTTGATAAAGTTACTCATTATTTTGGCATATTAAGTCATTATTTTGCGATACTTAGTCATACTTACCAACCCTCTTGATTTTCCCAGGAGACTCCTGTTTTCATTGGCCTCTCCCTATTTCCTCCCAGGATAACAATTCTCCTGTATTTCTCCTGAATTCTGACAATTCTTACACCCTTTTTTCTTTTCATCTGGCTCTAAAAGTCCACCGTTTGCACCCGAGCAACGATACAGCTCCATCAAATCAGACTCCCGAAGAAGAATTCCTGTTCCTTAAGAAAAGTTTTAAAGTAATAAAATGAATGAATGAAAGAAACTGAATGAACATGAATTTATGCCAGAGATTTATGCAAATTACACTAGATTGATGAATAATTCTGTATTTCTTTCCCTGAGAATTAAAGAAAAATATCCAAATCCTCCTTATTTTTTAGGTATCAATGCCAGCAAGTATGTACGAACTTAGTACTTAGAACCAAGTTATTATTTTGAGAAGGATGGATCTTTTTTCTCATCGCATTGGTGGAAATTGGCTTCCATAGGTTCCTTCTCTTATGACAGTATATAAGGGACATTTTCAGTTTGTGTGTAGTGATGAATTGTTTGGTCTTGAATGTCCCTGAACTGCTCCTTGAGTTAACCACCGTCCTCATGTGTGGACTGAAGCTGGAGAACACAATGAATGAAGGAGGCATTCGCCTGGTAGGTCTTTTTAAATTTTTTTTATTAAGATATAAAAGGTCAGTAACGTTCAAGTATTAAAGTCTTCCGGGCTCATACTGTATTATGACACTTATTCATTGTTTTAAAGGTGCAACATGTAAGAATTGACCACCTATTGAATTCATTCTCCAAACAACGGGGGCAGCATATCACCAGAGTAACTGCAAACTGCTGCTAACTGTAGCTGCCTTTAGCTAGTTAGCTCAGTTAGCCATGCAGCTAGCGGTCTGGAGCACTGCACAGAGTTGGTGTTTACACCGCCAGGGCAGGAGCTTTGTAGGCTAGGAGGAGGATATTTGCATGGGGGAATACTGGTGGGGACCAGCATTGGAGCGGACACCAGAATTGGAGCCAGGAGAGCATGCGACAGAACCGGGCTCAGCAGCTTCCCAGTGAACACAGCTGGACCAGGACCACACACAACCTCTGAGACAGACGGAGGCCAGTTTGACGGGTGGGAATACAGTACAGAGGTGATTTACAGCAGCTCCGACCGGGACTCTGACTCTGGGCACAACAAAGACACTCAGGAGACGAGGGAAGAGAGGAGCAAGAGGGAGGTGAGGCGTCAGTCCTCTCCACAACGCTCAGTGCTGGAGGAAGGTCTCGCTCCTCACATGCACATTTTAAAAACAATCACAAACATCTTGGGTGGCGCCAAGCCCTGAGTCCAGAGACGGTGCTGCAGGAAAGTAGTGCCGCGAGAGAACTTGTTTTGGTGGAACATGTCCGGAGGCGGGCATGTAAATTGCAGCTCGGAGGTTGTTTTTGTTTCCTGGTGACTTTGAAAACGTAGACAGCAGATGTCACGATGCCGACTGAAACCAGGCAACCAATGGCAGACTTATACCTGCAGTGTGCATCTGGTGAGTCAGGCTATAACAGAGCCAGCCACAGCATGATATACCCAGCAAGAAAAGCACATCAGTGATACTGGACTGAGGGCAAACTGGACGCTACTGAGTCTCAGTATCACCTCTTGAGGTACAAAGTGGTATAACAAGACAGGACGGACCGAAGCTAGCTGGTTAGCATGCTAACTTCAGTATCTGTGACACAACACATAGACGTCTTTGACACAACATTAAAACTGTTCTTTCTTCGCATTCTGTTGATAATTTAGTTAAATTTTTTGTATATTTTAGACTAAAATTCTTACATATTGCACCTCCAAGCAGCTTCACTCGCTCTAAAGCTTAAAAGGCAACAAGGCAACATAACAAACTCTAGTTTTCATATCACAGAAAAAACTACCGGTTATCCCAGTTTAACCCAGTAAAATCAGTTATACCAGCGACACAACATGTACAGGTACATAGATGCATCTTTATGTCCACATGGCTCCAGAACAAAGTTAGTGCAAAAAACAACAACAAAAAAAATGAAACGTGTCATTCTCGTAGTTCCAGTTTGCCGTCTCTGACTCTCCACCTCCAGCGCTGACACCTGTCAGGAGCGGGGACGCAGCGGAGCCACAGACACGACTCTTTGATCTCCTGTTCAAAAGACACCGTCTTCCTGTCCAGGGTCTCCAAGGTGAAGGCCTTCCCTGAGATCTGGATGATAGAGGAGATCAATCATGTGGATTTTTATCAAACCTCAACACTGACAGAACTGTGTCATCAGCATCAGGTGATGGAAAGTTGGCTGAGTGTCTGGTCAGATTGAGAATCTTGTTAACTGAAGATCGTTCCAGATTAAATCCAAATTTTGCCAGTTTTATGACGATTTTATCTTAAGTTCTCTGTAGAAGAACAGGTTTATTTTTCTCAAAGTCATGATGTTGGTAACAGAAGTAAGCAGCTCTCCTGAAGTACTGTAACTCAAGGAAGTGTAATTTTAAGGTATTTCCACTTCAAGCTACTTTAAACCTCCACGAAATAATTCAAAATTTCAGAGGGTAAAAAATCCACTGGTGCAGTTTCCCAAACTTTTCAAAAACAGCAAACCATCACGACCCCATTCACAACCGGCCTTACCAGTAAATCTTTGGAACAGTTCAGCATAAATTAACATTTCTGACCATTTTTACTGCCTTTTCTGCATCATCTCATATTACGTCGACGTGTTATTGAAAACATATACGTGTTAAATAGTTTATAAATGAGAATTTAAATGCATTTTGGCTGAGTTAACGGGTCACATCATTGATTTTTTTTTTATTTCCTTGACATTTTAGCTTCTCCACAAATGAGAAATAATAAGTGCATTTAGGCAGAATTAACAGAATCTCTGTAAAACAATATACACATTCTAAATCCTTTACAAAAGGTGTACTGCAGATAAACTTGCAGAGTTTATTCAGTGGTCTTTTATCTATTTGGCAACAGAAATAAAACATCCTGTGACCTGCCTGTGGGTCACGACCCAGCCTGCACTGAAATCAGGTTTCATTTCTCTTAATTCTGGAGCAGCAACACGCCTCAAACTTCTTGTTCCAACATGTGATTTGTTTTTAGACATTTTCCAAGTAAAAATATTCTTCCCTTGCTTTAAGAAAATCAGGTTTTTAGAGACAATTTATGGCCAGAATTGTCTTCATAACACTGGGCTTCTGGACTGCTACAGACTGAACTTCCCAACGGAATATAAAGTAAATTAAAATTAGCCTCACACTGACCAGCTACAATAGTAAAAACATCCTGTGCTTGTGTGAGATTTTGAATGCAGGACCCGAATGACTTTTACTTAAGAAAAGGATCTGTATACTACAAACATTTCAAACAGTATTTTACAGTTGTTACCCTGAATGAGAAACACATGAGTAAGAGTCACCATCCCAAACATTTAAAGAAGAAATTTCAACAAATCGACTGTCTCTTACCTGGTCACTGATTCCTATCGCAACGTGACCCACTTTGACCTGCCGGCGTTCACGGATCCTCAGACACTCGCCCTGCACGTTCTCAATCCAGATGTCAACACCTGGAGCATCAGAGCAGAAAATAAATAACAACGAAAACAGATGTCATCTGGTGTATGACGCAGCGATACGGTCCCGCCATCTCACCCTCAAAACAGTACGAGGACGACTGATTGGCCGAGGCCAACCACTCCAAGTGTCCGTCTGTGTGACTGTTGCAGGAGGAGAAGACTCCAGAGCTCAGATCGTCAGACGAATGGTCAGAGTCCTTAAGAACAGAGAAAAGTTTAGTTTTTCAGGGAGTAATTCCACATGTGGACTTCACATACACTTACATCTACAGATACACACCTTCTCTGAGGCGTCTATCTGCGACGTGTCCGAGCAGCTGAAACAGGACGGAGGATCATCTCGAGGTTCAGGAGATGGAGTCTGGACTGTGGTGCCCAAAGCTACATCTAATAACAGACGACAAAAAGATGATTTTCTTCCCATTAAAGGACAATATCAGTGTTTTCTTCATGTTTGGGTGCATCTGCAACAAATGAGGCGAATATCTAAATAAACAGGCTCCTCAGGCTCATTACTCAGGATGCCCGACGTCACACTGAGAGGCTTCAGTTGTGGAATAAGAACAAATCAGAGACCTGAAACTGTTTTGAACCAGTCAGTAATGTAGAGTTTCCTTTTGTAACTCTGCCTTGTTATCTGATGCGTCAGCAAAAGCAGCTGTGTGAGTAATGGGTGTGGTGAAGTAGAACAGCTCAGTGACCTTTTCAATACATACAACAAGACCAGGATATGTGACGGCCTTTCAGACACAATGTGACAACGACACCTCTGCACCCTGTCACCCACCATGATGCCTGGCAGAAATCTCCAAAACTCTGCAGCTCACACCAAAAGTGTCCGGATGGAGAAATAACACTACAGGCCAGGGGGAAAAGTGAACTGTCCCTTTACAACGGACTGGAAAAAATCTGAACTCATCCTTTAAAATCTTCATTACAGCGTCTTTATCAGTTAGTGAGATGCAGTGTCCTACTAAAACGTAGCTTCAGCAGATAAAATAAATTTATTCTGGACGTGTATCCAGTCAACAGACCGGTAAACAAAGCGTGTTCCCCTCGCTGAGCTGTCGTCATGACGCAGAGTTGTTCTGACTCACCGTCTCTGAGGTATTCCAGCTCTGGCTCTGATCCCCATGAAGTGTCATTTGTCTGATGGCCTTTCTGCAGCAAAGGGAAAAGACCTCGGAGAGCATGGAGGTACTCTGTGGAAATCGAAGAGTCCCACTCTTCCTCCTCCTCTTCATCTCCTTCCTCCTCCCAGTCCCCCTCATATTCTCTGTCAGTCTTCAGCCACTTTTCCTGAATGTACTCCTCCTCTCCCATGTAAATATCGACCTCTGAATCAGACCAGGTGTCCCAGTCTTTTTCATCTGCAGTGTAATCATCCTGCAGGGATTTTGGACAGGACTCCCATTCTCTGTCCAAGCAATCTGTCTCCACTTCAGAGTCGTTGTCTGAGTCACCATCTTTCCAGTCATTGCTGTCCTCGTCCACTGCTGTCGTCCTCCAGGGGCTCACCCAGTACATCGTGGGTGCTGAGCCAGCAGCTGATGGTTCATTTGGGGAGGTGACGGGGATCCCGGGTGACAAAGAGCAGGGGGCGTCTTCATCCTGGCTCTGGCCATGATACAGCTTCTCACAGGCACTTCTGAGGGACCAGGGACTCAGACCTCCAACTGTGTGTGGAGAAAATGTTCACTTTTAGAGTCCTCAGTGATGCAGATAAGGTCACAACAACAGTAAGGTTTGATTTCCTGCATGAAAAATAAAAAACATCTGTGTCTCTATAGACAATCACTTCTCTTGGGTGGCCAAAGCTAGGTTTGGAGTACCTCAGGGATCAATCCTGGGTCCTATTTTATTTCTCCTATACTTGCTCTCTCTTATATTATTCACTGCCAAGACTTCTCATTTAATGTTTATGCAGATGTCACACAGCTATACCTTCCATTAAAGCCCAGGGACATTGGCATGCTGCACTCAAATGTCTCCTTGATGTCAAAAGCTGAATGTCTTCCAGGTAAGACAGACAATCTCATTACTGACCTGCAGTATATTCTGACCAGGATTTGTAACTAAAAATCTTGGTGTAATATTTGATCCAAGCTTAAATTTTAATCACCATGTTAGTACAGTCTTGTTTTTATCAACTAGAGAACATTGCAAAGATTAAACCTGAGAGTTTACACTTGGTTTTAAAATGGATTTTGGTGATCCGAACATAAGTGGACAGCCGAGACACATCACTGTTCACACACCTGACACTGCTTCCTAGCTGAAAGCGCTGCAACTGATCAGGTGAACAAACATCAGATTGTTTCAGTTTTCGTCAATGAAGATGTGTTAATCTGCTCTGTGCATCAGCGAACAGGCCAAGCAACTTGTCGCTTGTTTCAAAAAAAGTGGACAGGACGTTTAACTGTCAGTGGAGGTTGTAACAGAGCCCAATCAACATCTGTGTAACATCAAGCATCGTGTTACTTGTGATGCCTTTTTTGCTTTCAGAACAATGGCATCCTATCTAAAATCACACGGTGGGACGGCATCATGCTGGCATTGATTGGTTCAGTGAAAGAAAGCAAAGCCAAGGTAATAACAAGCCTTCTTTCAAGGCAGTATTGCAACGTCTTTTTTTAAAAAGGGCTCACGAGGGGCCCCCGCACACAACAAAAGATATGAAGTCAAATCCCAGGCGCAAGACCATTTTTAAAACCAAGTATAAAAAGGGTCTAAAAGTCTCAGATGCTTTTATTTTGTCACGTCCTGCCTCAATCAAAAAGGCTAGACAGGCACAAAACTAACAAGAACAAAGAGATGGGATCACATTGTACCTATTTCAGTGTCTCTACACTGGCTGCCTGTTCGTTTTAGAACTGATTTTACTGTTAATATTTAAAGCACTGCATGATTCTGATGATTCTGATGACCAGACTCTGGGCTCCAACACTGAACCGTTCGGTCCTTACAAACCTTCACATAACCTTTGATCCTCAAGCAGTGGCCTTGTAGCAGAGTCACGTATGTGTAAGACCAGAGAAGACTGAGCCATGATTGAGTCATTGTTGTGGTTTCCTGTTCTGCTTATGTCCTTTGTCATTTTTTTGTTTTGTATGTAAATCACTTCCTAATTTTTGGTTCAATATTGCATAAAACACATAAAATGATTCTGAAATAGATAAGTCATCGACCTGCTCTGAGGGCCTTTGTGGTTTTCCTCCTCAGCTCCTTTGCCGATGCTCGTCTGTCGGGGTCCTTCTGGAGTCCGGCTCTGAACACTTTGGCCGTGAAGTTGTTGCAGTTGGATGGCACCTCCCAGAGAGGCGGAGGCTCGTTTACAATCTGACAAACAGGTGACGAGAAATGTGAGAAAACCTCTCTGTCCACTTCAGGGTGAAAATATCACAATTTCCTCTCACAATAAAGAAGACTCTCACCTGGAGACACAGGGGATGAGAGTAGTAGCGTATCCACGGGTGGCATCCGTTGAGCATGTGCAGTAACATACAGCAGCTGCTCCACACGTCCGCCTTGGTGCACAGTCGGTCCCCTCGTGCCACCTCAGGGGCCATGTGGGTCTCTGTGCCGGGGAAGGCAGCTCCTTCATCAACAGACAAACAGGGAATTAATTGACATGTCTTTGTCTCTTTTGTCTCTTAATTATCTCGCCTTCTCCCCTGACTGGTTTCCACATGATCTGAGCAGCTACAACCTCCACTGGGACATGAAGTCTCCAACCTTTAAACAGGAACATCAAGTGTGAATTATTCTGAATTTCAGCTTTTGTGAGTTTCTCCAAAAATATAGATTTCTGCATCCGTTATATTGTTGTAAAGCCGCCTTGTTGCTTGTTCTAAAAAAATAAGAAAATGTTCTAAATAAATAATAATATTTAAACTGAGAACTTTGGACTCATCTGTTTCTTTATTAAGTTTAGACAGTAAACAAGACGCTTGTTTACAATACTATTACACTGTTATATGCATTTTAAAGAAAACTAAGACTATACTACATGAAAAGACTTTAAGAAAACTTTGCATTCATCTAGATAAGACAATTGATACTGTATTATATTTCAAAGAAACTTCAGTACTTTGCAAATCTCTCATGGTTGCATCTGGCAGTTGTGGTGACATTGCAGCAGGTGCTTCACCATCTGCACTCTCCTGCGTTGTTTTGCGTTCTCATTTATTTTGTGATTTTAACCCGTGGGGTTTTTCAGCATTGTTTGCATGTTTTCAGCAGACTTTGCAGAAGTAATTTCCTGTCAGCGTTTCATCTTTAGCTTTCTGTTATTGTCATCGACTTGGTAAAGAGCAACACAACACAAAAACCACCAGTCAGACGGACCTTTGGGGGAAGACCCAGGTAGGAAACATAAGTGATGATTATGATTGAATATAACTCTTTATTGCAGACTTTACTCACCCCTGAAGGCCTTGGTGCTCCATCCATTGTCATCTAAAGTCTCTGAGAGACCAAAGTCACAGAGGAATGTGTCTCTGCAGTCTGCAGACAGCAGCACATTGTCAACTGGAATAAAATCAACACACAGGATTCAGTGAGACAGCTTGTTTTCATTTGGAGCTCATTATGAAACAGTTGACTGAGAAATCAGGAGGCTGTCAGGGGCTGTCAGACTGATGGGAACACGGAGAGGGGGGGTCTGCAGCGCCTCCTGAACGGCCGTCTGGAGGCAGCACAAGATAACATCTTCAAAAATAAAACACACACTCGGTTTTTTACATTTCTACATGAAGATCTGAGAAGATGAAGCTGGTTAATTTGATGTTTGTTGGCTGAGTGAAGCTGCTCGCGGTGAGGACAATAGAGGGGCCTAATTTGAGCGAGCCCCTTCCCACTCAATCCTCTCAGCAGAGATTACTGAGGGTTTAGGGGTGAGGTGTCACTTCAGGATTACGTACCAAGACTGAGGATGATAGCTGACAGAGAAGCAGCAGATAGGAGCTTTACTCGGCTCAGTGTGGGCAGGTGTGGTTTTACAACAAAATTAGTGCAAATATGGGTTTTTATAAATGTGGATAAACCCACCATAAATAGGGGATTAATTCTTTTCCCTTGCCAGCAGATGAATTTGACTCTTTCTGATGTGTAACGTTCAAGGACGCAAACATGCTGGAAATCTGGGTTGATAAACAGTGGGCTATAAAGGCTATAACAGTGGTCACTTTTTCATATCTTTTATTTCGATCTCTCTCTTTCAAATTCACCGCTCTTTACTTTAAAACGATGTTTGAGTGCTGCTGAATGGAGAGTCCTTTAAACTGGGAATGAATGCTGCTTGTGTCCTTTCCTACTGAAGACAAAAAACAGATGTTTGTGGGGGGTTTTGTGCACCGTAAAAATGGCTTTAATGTGACCACATCTCCCTTTAGTGCCACGATACATCAGCTTCACAACACTAATTCCTAACTAAAGCTGTCAAATACAGTAGATATGGTGGCACAAAAATTACAATGTGTCCCTCTGACAGTTCCTGGAGAGGACGTATAAAGATGCAAAATGTGTAAAATGCAAATATTCAAATAATATATAAAGCACCAAATTGATTTTTGGCCACTTGGGGGCAGCAGAACAAGCTGTAAACACAACACTGACATATTTCACTTAATAAAGCTGATAAGGTGGAATTGTTAGCAATTGTTTGCATTTATTTAGAGTTGTGTTTCTAGCAACCCAACAAATTTAAGCCTGATATTTACTGTATTTTAGCTCTGTTTTGGTCTCCACCAACTCCTGGTAAAAATGTTTGGCTCTTAAGCTGCTGAATCCCCCACGATGTTCACCGGCTAGTTGTTAACTTTGTGCAGGCAGAGCGGAGTGAGTTTATCTGAGTTTTATTACTGAAAACAGCTGCCTGCTTCTGGAAACGACCCTGTGAGCTGTGAAGCGGTGAGACTGAACCAAACATCAGTAAAGTTGTGAGCTTTAAAACCAAAACAAAGAGCTGAAAGATCCTAAAAATCTGTCAAATCACTTTTCTGTGTTTGTCATTATGAGCATCAACTTTCACATGTTGACCTGTTGAGCCACTGTCACTGACAAATCTGAGGATTTTAGACTCGACTTTACAAAACCAAAAAAGACAAAAGAGGGAGAGGACGGGGGCTATTTGCATATTAATGAATCCTTTAACAAAGTATTTGAACTTATTTGGCAAAAACAAAACATATCAGACATGATTCATTCATTACTTCTTTCAGATCATTTTATATCGTTTAAAACATGACTGGAGGTGGACTTTAATTTTCCAGATCCACCCAATCAAGGTGCAGGAGAACCATGATGAACTAATGTTAGGTTACTGAGCTCTGGTTGGAAAAAATGACACCAAAGATAATTTTATTTGCGCACAAAAACTACAAGAAGGTCAATCAGAAAACTAATTGCAGCGTGCAAAACATGTGGATCTAAAATTACAGACGGAGACGTCATTTGACATCTGAAGTCGAGGCTAATATTATCATAGTTAGTGAGCTAATGTTTAGCTAATATTAGCTTCACAGTTAAGTAACTTTGTAAATCAATGAGGCTGGAAACATTATGACTTGTTTATGACTTGAAATTCAAAGTTTAGCACTTAGAACTTGCCTTTCCTGACTTTAACCTGAGTGCAAAGACTTGAGACTTGCTTGGAACTTGCAAAACAATGACTTGGTCCCACCTCTAGTGCAGCTTAAAGCACAAGACTTGTGTTACTTTCCACCACTGCCAACATACTGTACATCCCACGCAGGCCTGACTCACCTCACCTGAATTATTCAGAGGCTGTAAACTCCACTAATCAGGGGCACAAAACAAGTGAAAATAAACACCCAGACTCATGATGTCTAAAACAAGGACACACCTTTGACATCCAGGTGAAGGACCTGTCTGTGGTGCAGGTGTTCTAGCGCCCCCAGTGTCTGATGAAGGTAGTGCAGGGCCAAATCCTCAGGTAGGGAGTTCATCTCTTTTAGAAGCTGAGCCAAGCACGCTGAAGAGGTTTGAATACATCTTTAATTTACTTTAAACTCTGCAATTCATTGTCTCTAAGTGTGCATTAATACAAAGGATAAAACACCAACATTATGATGGATTATTTACTGTTGGTACTGGAGAAAGTTTACCTGGCTTCAAGTCCATGAAGAGCACAATGTTGAGGCCCTCCCTCACAGCCCCGAAGAGCTCGACGACACGAGGAGAGTGGAGAGCGCTCCACGTGCTCACCTCCTCGCCGCTGAAGTGACTCAGTGGAATCTGAGATCAGTGGATGACAACAATATGCTGAATAACAGCCCAGTAACTTTAACTGAATCATCAGTTCAGCGTTCAGCAGAAAAGCTCTGGGTGGTGCATAATATGTGCACTTTAAAAGATGACTCACTGTTTCTTGGCGTACGTACCCTCTTGGCAGCACATTTGAATCCAGTCTTTTTGTCCCGAACACAGAACACATCGCCGTACGAGCCGTTCTGGATGTGATGGAGAATGCAGTACTGCTCTCCCTCCCTGTACTGAGAGCTGCTGGGCTGAAGCTGCTGCAGGGTACAAAAATAAACAGTGACAATATAAATTACAAACAGGCTGAGCAGTTAAAGGGTGAATACACCCAAATCAGAGACATCACTGCAGGTGTTTCCTGTCTGTAGTCAAAGGAAGAGTGTAATTCTGAGTTATTTGTACTTTAATCAAAATCTCATATAAATAATTGATCAGATGGTGATGTGTGATGTGAAAGAGGTTGTTCAGAGTGTCAAACCCAAAGAAAACTCTGTACTTTAGCTCATTTTTTTGTGATCTTTACTGATCTGACTGCTTCTGTTAGCTGCTGGTGATAAACCCCCTGGACACTACCTGCTCAGACACACAAAGTTAGTGATGAGCTGGTGAAGAAAATGGAGCAATAAGCCACAATAGAGCAGAAATTAACCTCCATATGCAACCGTCTCCCAGAAAACATGTTTATATATTATTAAATTGTCTTCTAAATTATATTGTGCTGACAAATGTACTAGCTGGACGGATTATATTGACATTAAAATAATGTTTTGGGGTTTTTTTAATCTTTAATAACAGGACAAACTGAGGAGTGTGACAGGAAAGAGGGGATGACATGCAGCAGACCAGGATGGGATCAAACCAGGGCCTCTGTGATAAGGACGCAGCCTTTTGCACGTGGTGCATGTGCGCTGAAAGGAGAGCTACCAGGGCACCACGGCGATGTTTGTTTTGACTGAATGAAGCTCTGCATTTATCTCCCACACCGAAGTCAAGAGGCGGCCCAGTCTCATGCCAAAGCATGTAATGAACCCACAGATCCACCACATGATACCATGTCAGTGTCATGTTTTGGCTCGCCTTGGAATGAAAAGTACACGCGTGTATGAAGGTGCAACATCAGCAGGGGGTTAAAGGATGAGCATAATATAAAGAGCGAGAAAGTCTTTATAGGCAGGAGGCTGGGAGTTTAAAGTTTGGTTCTTATGTTTTAATTTTAACTGAAAGCATCATGTTTTCCTAAACTCTGAAAAATGTTGGTCAGCTAGCTTTATTTTGAAAGTCTGAGCAGACATTGTGTGTGACACTGTCATGGTGGACCGGCAGGTCTTGTACATGCTTTGGCGTGATACCAGGTTGCCAAAAGCAGGTGGTTGGGATGGATGGTGGGCACACAAAGCCGAGGACTTTGATTCCAGAGATCAGATTAAGATTAGGGAAGGATTGTGGTTACTGATGGTCCATGTACTGAGGCTGTTTGACTCCTGCCTGTTACCTACTCTCACTCCCCCGTTCCTGTCACATCTTATGCTTTCCTATCAATAAAGCCATTAAAATGCTCAAAAATATTTAGAAAAAAAGATTTAGGTTGCTGTTTAATGCTTATTAACACTTTCAAAATCTTTCCTTAACCTCAACCAAGAGCCAAACTTAACACAAACATAAAAGAGGTTTAATCCAGATTTGTATCGCAAGATCTGATGTTTTGTCGAAAAACACTTAGTTTTCACTTAGTTGTAAAAGGTAGTAATAGGTAATATTTAGGAGACAGAATCAACACATGAATGCTAATGTTGCTCTGTGTCTGCTGGATGAGTAACAAGGCAACTATTTGTTAATAAATTCCCAAAATACTTTTGGAAACTCCCGCTCAGCTGTTAGCAGAAGGCAGAGATTAAGGTTACTGACGTCCTCCCTTCCTACATTCACAATCTACAGGGTTTATTTATTTATTTGTCTTCAAACTTCATTTCATTTAATGCTACTCTCTCTCTACTCTACTCTTTACTCTCCACTTGAAAACTTTGCCGTTTGAGACTGACAGACATCATGGTTGAAATGTTTAACTCATCATGAGCAGAGGTTGGTGTTCATAACTTAGAGTTTAAAGCATATTTAGGCGTATTAATATGCTGAAAATAGTGTAATCTGGATATAAATGTCTTACATGATGAAATATGAGTCCTTCATTGAGAGGTTTGCTGCTCTTCCAGTCATTCAGGGTCTGTTTTATCAGATCAGTTGAAACCGACAGCTTTGGCATCTGTATCACTCTTCCTCTCAGGATGTCCAAAACTGCCTCAGAATCACTCATGTCATCAAAACCAAACCCACACTGAGGAGTGTCCACAGTGCTGGGGGTGCAGCTGGAGTCTGAAATTCCCAGCATGCTTTGCACACACCCAGTGGAGTCTGAATCCCACTCAGCGTGAGAGGACGAGTTAAAACCGGACACGTGCAACAGGTCAAAGGTCAGATTCGACATCCTGGCTTCAACTCCACAGTTATCTGGGACCTGCGCGTCGTCCTCTGCACCACAAGACGAGTCTGACTCGCTCTCATGAGTGCGGATAGATTCAGAGTCCGAGTCTGAGCCTCCTCTGTCCTCGGTGCTGGACGTGTCCTCTGTGTCTCCTGATCTGTCCTGGTCCTCTAATCCTGAGACACACTCGCACACATCTGTGCAGCTGCAGGACTGCAGGTCTCCACAGCTGCAGGCCTGCGAGTCTGTAAACTGAGGAGGAGGCGGTATGATCTCGGCAGATGATGTCATCTCTTTCTCCGCTGATTTCAGCCAATCGATCTCCTGCACCCACAGGCCTCGGATGATTGGAGGCTCCTCCCCTCCCTCCTGGCTCTGTCTGCTGGTTTTCCTGCGTTGTTTCCTCTGGAGGTGGTGGTGCACCACCTCAAAGTCCTCGTCCTCTGTGTCACTCATCAGTGCAGCTTCCTTGTTGAGCAACCTGCAAAGATATACATCATGTTTAGTGCTGCAGGTTTCCAGATCAATACACACTTAAGCTGATTAATTCTTAGACAACTTAAAGCCTCGATGTGCAGATTTTTTAAGGTCATTACAGCTTCTTTTTCCAGGTATTCTGATGGCATAAGTTCTTGTAAAAAATAAAGACCGGTACAGTGTATATGTTGCTTTCAGTCTTTCCCACCGGGCCTTTAAAATGTCTGTTCTTACAGCCGTAGTATTTAGTTTGAGACGTACTGATGATGATAGTATTGACTGTATATTGTGAGGTACCTGTGCTTTTTGAGCAGCTGACATCTTGAGTAAGAACTCTGTGTGTTTGTGGGGCTGAACTCCTGAAAGTCTTCTCCTGGAACGGAGAAACAGAAGCAGGTAACAAAATTCACCAACACATCAAAATCTCATTATTTAACGTGCTATATTTTGTTTGTTTAATCTGGTTAAAAAGTCTTTTTGCTGCATAGACATGACCACTTCAGTTTGTTGCTGTAAGAGACAGCGGCTTTTCACTATAATGTTATCATGTTATATTCAAGGGTTCATGAACGACATGGAGTAGGAGAAAAGTGTGTTTTTTCTAACTTAGTCCAGCTCATGAACCCTCGGTCCAATATGGCAGCGACGTTGATGTACGATCAATGCGGCGTCATGTCTACGGTCAGGTGACTACAGCTGCATGTTTAACGGACACATGTGAGACTCATCATCCAAAGAAATATCCCTTCAACATAAGTGCATTAAATTTTGATTTACTAAACTGTCTCAGTTCTGATGCTCAGTCAAAAGCCCAAACTGGCATTTTAAATCAACGCAGCAAAAAGCTAAAATATCCTGACATTCAGCCTCTGGTATGAGCTCCAACATGCAGCGTTGCCAAATCTGTGTTACAAAACCAGCCAAATGTCAAATCATAACCAGCCCAAGTGCCAAAAAAGCTGGTGCTGACGGGCAAAGAGCATTAGGCTTGTGTGTGCGTGTGTGTGTGTGTGTGTGTGTGTGTGTGTGTGTGTGTGTGTGTGTGTGTCCGTGTGCTGATCTGGAGTCACTTTGGTAGAATTTGGGCAGAAATAGATTATTTCAACTAAAATATAGATTTTGATTTATAGATATTATTATACTGTTAATATAATTTGCATGCAACATAGGTCTGCCCAACCAGCGGACAAAAAAAAATTAAACCTTTCACTTCAAAAGGAGCCCATGTCCATGAGAAAACTGCAGACCTGGCAACCCTGCCAAAAACCCTGAATCCTACACATCCCATAATGCAAATCAATAGAATTTCTGCATGGTAAATGTGCACTTGGATAGACTGTGTTTATCATTGATTAAATTTGTCCAACTTTTCCATTGACTCCTATCTAAAATGCACTAAAGATAATCACACACTGAAGAATATTAGAGTTTTGCCAAAAACTAGAAATTAAAGAAATAAAAGGTTTTCATCCAGTAGACGTGACATCCTAAACAAATAGGAGGGTTTATCCAAATAAATCCATCCTGCATAATTTGTCATTATAGATAATATCAGTGTAAACTAACCCTGATTCAATTACAGTAATTTATCTAAACGGGGAAAAGAATCTGAGCCTCATTGATCACTGATTGATCCACATACTGCAGGCCTGTTCTCTTACTCTCTGCCTGTGCCACTATGGAGACGCAGGGATTCTCCTCAGACACTTCGTGGCCCTCGGTGACCACGTGTTTGGCGGTGCCGTGCTGCATCACCCGGCTCAGATGGGGGGCGATGGCCTGGACCAGCGAGTCCTTCTCCTCCTCGCACCCCTGGCTGTCGTCCTCTTTGCCGAGAAAAGAGAGCTCAGATCCTCCGGTCACGATGACGAACGGCGTGTTGGAGTTAAACATGCGGGGTATGGCCATTTCTCTGTCCCTGTCAGTGTGCATCTACGCTGTGAGGACTGCAAGAGAGGATAAATAAAACACACACGTTCAAAAAGCATGAAAACACAGTATATACATACATACTGCTCTGTGGGAGTCAGGCTCATGAACACTGAAAATCTGGGGAGGTTTTAACCTTCTGAAGGTGGAAATTTTGGCATCAAAGGTCATGTGAGGCATAAAGTTGCTTCATCAATGATTTTACAAACCCTACATAGAGAAAAATAAGGTGAGCCAGCATGTTTCACTGTGAAATTAAGGGTTATATTACTCCAGTAGCCACTACATGCATCATCACAGTGTCTACCTCTACTGTTATATGATGGCAAAATATTTCTCAGTAAATGTTGGATTTTGGATGGTTGAACCACTTTGCACATGTCAAAAAAAGTTCTAATTAAATTCTTTGGTGCATGTGAACACACCTCGTATT
>JAJHUR010101005.1:0-11103 GCA_027495735.1 Lutjanus campechanus | reverse complement strand
CAGCCCTACTTCTCTGTCCCGTCATACATGCAGGAGATTTAATAACCATGTAAACAGAAAACAGAATAAAACAAAGCATCATTTCATGATTCTTGACTGAGAACCTCCCTCCATGTTCTCCCTTCTCTTCTTTCTTCCGTCTCTTTCTGTCTTCCAGCCCCTCCTGTGTCTCACCCGTCTCCTCTTGCAGTCTCCTCAGTCCCTCTCTGAGGTCCACAGGACGTGCAGCTCTACTCATGAGCAGATAAATCAATATGTTTACTCAACGCCTCCTCCGATGGAGTTATGATGATGACATTGATCCGGGGTGTGAATGATCATCATGTAGGTTGTTATTGATATCCGTGCATGGCGGTGAGGTGGCGTCGGATCATGTGGTGAAATACAGTGAATACGTTCAGACTCAGATCTGTTATTTTCCAAACAGTGTGAACAGCACAAATCACAGAGAGTTTGATCTCTTCGATTCAGATTTGGGACTCATTCATATATGATCCTAAATCACATACAGGTCTGATTTTTGCAGTACGACCTCAGTGTGAACAGTCATGTTGGAATTCAGGTCACTTTTTCCATCACGCGCTTGTCTTAAAGGGTAACTTTGGTATTTCTCAACCTGGACTCTACTTTCCCATGTTTTGAGTCTAAATGATTCATGAGGACAATCTTTGAAACTGGTTGAGTACTGAGTGAGATCACTGCAGGGAGAATCAAAACAAAACCACAACGTAATCCCTCTGGGCGGCTGAAAGTGCTTGTTTTTGCCACCAACAGGCTCAGACTGTTATTGATTGGTTGATTGATGGAGTGTCTGACAACATTATGGAAAGGATCCCTGCAGAAACAGACATTTTAGTTAAAGATTAAGATGAGTTTTAAGCAAAACTGACCAGGCTCCCTTTACATAACTGTCACTTCAACCTCATCTTAGTTTCTATCGAGTTTGAACGAAGAAAACAAAATAAAATTAACCAAAACCATCTTGGCTTGTCTTTCCACTGTTCCAACAATCACCAACTCTGTGAATTAAGGAGTTTATTCAAACCAAACCAGAGTTAAATGTGAAAATATTCTGACTCTACATGTTGTTTCTCCTCGCTGCCTCTCTGATATCCAGCCTCCCTCTCACTCCTCTCCTGATATTTTCACATCAGACTCAGTGAATAAAGGATTTATTTCAACCAAACCAGAGGAGGTGATTGTTGAAACGATGGAAAGGTGAACCAAAACAGTTTTGGTGAGTTTTATTCTGTTTGTCTTGAGTTTGAATGAAGATGACGATGACAATGTTGAAATTACAGTTTTGCAAATGGAGTCTGGTGGCTTTGGTGAGAGGTTAAATAAAAATAATCTTATTATTAAGTTATTAAAAGTTCTTTCTCTGGTGGAATCCTTCCCATAATGTTGTCAGACACTAAAGGACCTCTCAATACTGGACCAATTTCAATAACTGTTGTCCCCAGTAGGGTCCAGGTTGAAAAATACAGAGGTTATCTTTAAAGTTTTGTCTTGCCGCAAGACTCTTGTGGCGAGGCCTTACAGATGTAGCTGCTTCATATCCTGACATTTTGGATCAAATCTATTTCTGTGAAGCCTCGATCCCATCATTCCTGCATCCACATGCACCTCTGTTCAGAAGTAGCATTGTACCATTGCTCTACAAAAGCCTGTAATTAAAAGTTTGTCTCTCTTTCACCTCATCATGCTCGTTATCATCTGCTCATGAATTCTCTGGTTTTCATTCTGCATCAACTTAGAAATTAAACCATAAACGCCAATTTCGTGCATCTTTTTCATTTCTCTTTTGCACATGCCGGTCGGTTCAGGACTGCGACCAGTTCACAATGGAATCTGATATTGGCCACATTGAAAAACTAATGTGAACAAAATCAGATCTGAGCAATAAATCAGAATGGAGCACTAAGGCTTGCAGTGTGAACGAACCCTAAAAACTCATTGGTGCAACGACTAAACAAGATCCATTTAGATTTGATGAGTTACACTGATGAGGCTGCACTCATTATGACTATTTGGTGAATTAACAAACCAAAATTTTATCCAGCCTTTTCCTCCATGAATACCTCTCCAAATAAATAAAAGATAACTGAGTTGCTTTTTATCCATTTTGTGTAACCAAAAAGAAAAAACACAGCCTTTTAAATGTGTATCTTTGTGAGGTAAAAGCCTCACTTATTTGTCCAACTTGCTCATATTGACTTTATGGACACACTGACAGCACCTGGAGTGGTTTTATATGTGCTCGTGCATTTTAGCACTGCATGAAATAAGGCTTGATTGGATATAAAAGCTTGACTAAGTGTTCCATGAATTCATAAAATCCTTCTGAAAGCTTTGTGTGTTTTGTCTTGTAATGCCTTTCTGGTCTTTCAGTGGGTTCATGTTCACCTCTCAAGACTCAACTGTCACCTCATGCTGGTGGACACAAGCATCAGACACTGAATTTTCAGCCACGTCTCCTAGAAAGTCTGTCAAAATTACAATCAGCATTTAGAGGGAAACGTAACGGTGACTGAATTATGTTTTCTGTTTACATAATAAAAAAATGTGTTAATTAACAAACATCAGTTAAAATGTTCACTGATGATGAATTTCATTTGTTTTCTGCCAAAAAAAAAGCAGTCATGCAGTACTGTTTGTGGTTGGTTATGTTCAGGGACTGGCACTGAGAAAAGTTGGAAATGACTTGAGACAAAAGATTTTTTACAGACATTTAACTGGAATCACAACCTTTTTTCTAAACTTTACCAAAATGACCTTTGTTGGCTCAGTTATGCTCCCAAACGAACGCATTCACAGACTGGACTCGACCCAACAAAATGAGAAAGAGTTGCAACTTGGACTTAGACTTTAACACCAGTGACTCGTGACTTGACTTGGACTTGACGCTGCTTGCGGGTTAGGGAGAGGGGGGCTCTCTCCGTGATCGCGGAGTCGAGAGTCAGCATCTGGATTCCGTACCCACGGTCAGTAGGCTATTAGTAGGTAAGAACAACAACTATCAAACAGCAGCAACAACCATTATTCATTGCGTTATTACATTTGTGGGAAGTTATTACAACATTGAAAGTTGAAGATTTTCACTTTCCCACAAACGTAATAAATCTCTATAAACGTAACAGTTATTACGTTTGTGGAAAATGTATTACGTTTGCAGGATTATTACATTAAAAGCTGCATATTTTTATAACGTTTGTGGTTTATTACGTTTGTGGGCATTATTACATTGGCGGGTGTTACATACTTGATACCGATCCTCAAGCCCAAAGATTAAAACATCTGTAATTTAATTTCCAGAATCAGCACGCTTCATTCTCAGCAAGTCGACACGTAATTCCCCAGATCCACTTTATTTGAACCAATCAGGATCCAGTCAGGTTGCAGGAGAGAATCATGAAGAACTAACGTTACGTTACCAAGCTCGAGTTAGAAAAAATTACACCAACCAACTGACCGAGTTGGTCAACGAGAAACAAACTGCAGTAAGCAAAACTTACAGGTCGAAACAACAACTACTTCCAACGTTGTAGAACATTCAAGGTTGCCCAAAGAACAGTAAGTCAAGGCTAATATTAACATAACTGGCGAGCTAATGCCCGGCTAACCATAGCTTAACTGCTAAGTAACTCTGTAAATCAATGATGCTCAAAACTCACCGTTTTATTAAGTTGTTTTGGACCACAGGTCATATATTAAAAGTAAAGTCTGAAAAGTAAAGCCAATGTGGAAGTGCCTCAAACCTGCATTCTTTTTAATGTCCAGCAGGGGGCGACTCTAAACTAAAGGCCTATCGTAAGCTTATTAGAAAACGACCCTAGTCTTCAATTTATGACTCCTCTAAACAGTTTCCAAATGAATTTAAGGGCAACTTTATTGTGATTATACAGAGGACAATTATACAGTCAGATTCTTGACATTTATTTATACCCTCCTGTTCGGAGCAGTGGGCAGCTGCTGTAAAGTCCCCGGGGACCAGCTGCAGGGAGAATCGACCTATACATGGTGGGGGAAACAGGGACACCTGGAGGAAACCCAGTGCAGTCACCATTGTGTGTCTGATTTCCAACGGAGCCTTACAAACACTTGGATCAAACTGTCAAACCAGGCACTGATGATCAAATATAGATCAGTATCAGTATTCTACTACATTGCCTATTGCTCTGTACAATGTTTTCTGAAATGTATTTTAGTGAGTTCTTGACGGTTCTGTGCACGCTCTAGCTGCAAAAAACCAAGATGGCGACTCCAGTGATGCTAAGCTCAAGGCTTTAAAACGGTAGTCCACAAACAGATGGGTGATGTTCTAGTTTAGGACTCAAAGTTTAGGACATGAACCGGGACTTCCTATCTTGACTTGAGACTTGAAAGCAAAGACTTGAGACTTACAGGTGACTTGCGAAACAGTGACTTGATTCCACCTATTGAGCTTCACCACCCACCACGACTGCCTCCCTGCAGAATACATAAACGTAGAGTTTCATTTACTCAAAGAAACGTCTCCAATCATAATCCAGGCAGTGATTGTGTTTGTCACCACAATGTAATTATGAAAACAATGTAATAATATGCAAACAGAATTTCCAGGATACAGAGTTGGGATTTAGAGTTGGTACGTTTGCCAAGGATTGAGACAAAGCATATGTTTTAAACAAGCTGTTGCTCCTCACAGCACAAAGTGTTATCCACATTGATTTCGCTCCATTTGCCAAAGCCCCAGTCCTGCTGAAGGCGCTGTTACAGAAGCAGAGCTTTGATGGAAGGTCAGTGGCCCAAACCTTAGTGGTCATGAACACTGAATGAAAAACACTCCTTCCCCCGTCAGCAGTCACTGTGCAGATGCCTACAAGCAAGGCACTTAACATGCAATTGTCCTGGTGAAGGTGGAGAATACGTAATAGTCAGAGTGTGAAGTAGGGTGACGGTAAATGGAACATGGACAGCATTTATATAGCGCCTTTATCCCGAGAGCACTGCAAAGCACTTTATAGTGTCCTGCATTCACCCACGCGCACAAACACAGACTCACACAGCGACGGCAGCAGAGCGGCCGTGCAAGGAGCCGACCTGCTCATCGGCAGCGGTTTGGGGCTCCGTGTCCGGCTCAAGGACACTTCAACATGCTGTTAACAGGTGCTGGGAATCAAACCAAAAGCTAAAACAGTTTTTTGTCTGTCCAAGGCGTTAAAACCTTCATTTTTTACAAACCCAATTCCAAAAAAGATGGGATGGTGTTTAAAACTTAAATCAAATCATTTTTGACCTCAACTGAATACAGAACAAAGACCAGATATTTAATGTTCAAACTGAATAACTTTATTGCTTTTTGTAGATATGCACTCATTCTGTTTTGACAGGAGAAGGTTTACCACTGTGATATGTCAGCCTATTGTGAACTTAGGACACTAATTGTTGAAATTCTTTCTCATTCTTACTTGATATACGACTTCAGCTGCTCAACAGTCCTGTTTGGTCTCTCTTGTCGTATTTTGTGCTTCATAATGCACCACACATGTTCAATGGGAGACAGGTCTGGACTGCAGGCAGGTCAGTCTAGTACCTGAACTCTTTTACTACAAAGATACGCTGTTGGAACGTGTCCATAATGTGTCTCTGCATCGTCTCACTGAAATAATCAGGGACGTCTCTGAAAAAGACGTCAGGATTGGCAGCATATGTTGCTCCAAAACCTGTATGCAACTTTCGTTATCAGCACAGTCATTTGCAAGTTACCCATGATGCCATGGGGCACTAACACACCTCCATACCATCACAGCTGCTGTCTTTACAAGTTAGTGCTGGTAACAATCTGGATGGTCCTTTTCCTCTTTAGCTCGGAGGACACGACGTCCATGATTAGTGAAAACAATCTGAAACGTGGACTCGTCAGACCACAGCTCACTTTTCCACTTTGCGTCAGTCCATCTCAGATGAGCTCGGGTCCAGAGAAGTCTGCAGTGTTTCTGGATGTTGTTGATATATGTCTTTCTCTTTGCATGCTCGAGTCTTAACTTACATTTGTAGCTGCAGAGACAAACTGTGTTTACTGACAACGGTTTTCCAAAGTGTTCCTGAGCCCATGTAGTCTCCTTTATACAATGATGTGGGTTTTTAATGCAGTGCTGCCTGAGGGGTCAAAGGTCACAGACATTCAGTGTTGGTTTTCAGTCTTGTTCCTTACATGCAGAGATTTCTCTGGAATATTTTAATGATATTATGGATTGTAGATGGTGAATCATTATATTCTGTTTTTATTTACAGTGTCCCAACTTTTTTGGAGGTTGTTTCTGTCAACAAGTAGGTCAATTGAAAGAAAGGATTTTCTGCTTCTTTTATTATATTATTTCGTCTGTACAGATGTTATCCTTGTGTCAACTTCAGTCTCGAGTGGCTGCCTGTCTTCATGAAACCTGCTTTAGTTTGATTCAGCTTTGTTCTGTCATCAAACCTTTTGTGTGAGACGAGCATAGGTGTCACTTTTAAGCAATGTATGTCTCATTTAGGAATGAGTGAAATGTGAATCCGCTCATTAAATCTGTTTCATTTCGTTGACTTTTAATTGGGAGTTGGGTCTTCGTGGATCAAACAAACACAAGAACTGAGTGTGTTCAATGATCATATATGAAAGAGAAGAGGTGAAAGATGAGCAGAGCTAAAGTGGAGAGGTGCACGCAGGGTGGGTATTTTTTGAAGCAGGTGGGGAAGGTAGATGTGTAGTTAGCTTTGACAATGTACAGAATCTCCGTTGTGCCATTAGAGCAGCCATTGAACTGAAGTGGAGTGATCGAGGAGAGAGTGATATGATTGAGGGGGAAGAGGAGTGAAACATGTCTTGGAAATTGTTGGTATTTTGTCACAGAACTAGGCCATCTTTGAGAGTGTTATTATAACTGACAGCAGACATTGTCCCTATTGTGCAGAGGAAAAAAAATGCTCCATGACTCCGGGGGCCGAGTCAGATAATTGAAAATGTTTTGTTAAATGTCAAATGAAAAAGCCAAAATTGGACAATTGACCACTTCAACCTCAATTGTTGGAAAAAAGCCCAGATTTCTGTGGCAGTGGAGGCTTTCTGTACGGGGGTTAGATGACAGACGAGTTAAAGGACCACGATGAACCCTGTCTGTCAACTTTATTATTTACCTTAAAAGATATTTTCATAGTTCAAGAAAAAGATGTAAAATTGTGATAGTGAGCGTTTTGGCGTCGAGCTGCTCTCAGCTCCTGTGGTCCAAGACTGGAGCAGATCCTCCTGGAGCGCTCTGCAGGAGGGAGTCTGAGCCGGGCACCGCGGGGAGTCTTGAGTCATCTGATGGAAGGTGGAGCTGAGGTGAGGGTGCCGGTGAGATGAGCAACACAGAGACATGATGTTCATTTAATGCCGGCAACTCAGGCGGTGATTGGTTGGCTGCGACGATGTGGGAGGCGGGAGGAGAGAAAAGATGTTGAATGATGCACTGCAGATACAGAGTCCCAGAAGACTTTCAGAAATCAGTGTCAATTTTGCATCTCTCCATTGATGAGACAGTAGTTATCAGTAAAACTGTATCGACTACAGTGTATCCAAATAATAAAAGCTAGTGGTAAGTCTTTTTAAAAAAAAAATTACATAAATAAAATACTGTTCTGATAATTAAGTGTTTAATGTTCATGGTTGTAACTCAGAGTTTGTTTTAGGACTCTTTAGGAGTCTACAAGCATGTTAGCATGTGAGATTGTACCTAAGTACAGCAGTACTTTGAGCTAAATGCTAATGTCAGTATGCTAACATGCTCTCACTGAGAGAGAGACTATCATGACTTGTGAAAGACTGGGAAGACCCGCCCCTACTCTGCCTCTGATTGGCTTTACCCTTCCAGAAGTAGTTGGACTCTGATAAACACTAACTTTTGCCTTGCTATGATGCTAATCAGTGCTATAAACCAGACAAACTCAGGAGGAGAGCGACTCAGCTGACATTTCTGTTCCCGTAGTAACAAAGCAGAAGATAAACAGATCAGCTACAGTAAGATTTTTTCGTATGCTACTTGCTCCACAAACTAATTTAATGAGAAAATAACTTTCAAAAATGTTGAAAAACGACCTAGTTGATCTGTTTCTCTGCTGGTTTGGTGCTACAGGAACAAAAACATGAACTGGCTGATTTGCCTGGAAGGGTGTAGCCAGTCACAGGCAGAGTATGGCCGGGTCCTCTCAGAAAGCATACTGGGCCTCCCTCATCCTGAGGATGTTAGCATACTGGCATTAGCATTTCGCTAAGCACACCCAGCAAGTCATGACTGTCTCCCTCAGTATAACAATCTTAACATGCTGATGATACTAAGGCAGATATAATCAGCTTAATAATAGTGAACCATGTTAACATCTTAGTTTAGCATGTTAGCATGCTAATATTTGGTAATAAGCACTGGACACAATGACTCAGAATACCGAAACAAACAACATTACATTCAGCTGTGCAAACTACATTGTTGACCTGGTGATGTCACCAGAGTCATAAAGCACTGAAGCAGAGTCTCGGTGAGTTTGTATATTTGCACCTCGTCTCAAAGTCAGCTGGTTTTTTCAATACATGTTTTGGTTAAATGCCTAAAAAAAAGTATGTTATTAACACTGAAGAGATGTTCATGTTTTGTACTACGACATCAATACATCAGGAAATGCCCCATTAGTGAATTTTCATTTACGTATCCTAAAAAAGGCAGTTGCTAAAAAAGTGGCTAAATGAGACAACAGAGGGAAGTCATTAAACATCATCATGCCAAACACTCACTCAGTCACTTAGTGGTGCTGACATTAAGTCATGTGACCTTGGTGTAGTTTATCACCCAACATTAGCTTTTTACATCTGGCCTTTGCATTTATGCTTCGATAATCATTAGAAAAGTGGTGTTCAGTTGTGAAGATTATCTTGCTGAAATGAACGTGTTTACCCTAAGTTTTGCTACAGAGCTTATTTTTGCACTATTCCAAAATACAATAAAAAATCCCAATGACTAACTTCTAGGTTGGCCTACAAAAGTACATCATCCCTTCATCATCCCTGGGCCTTATCTCTATCTGTACCTTCTTACAAATCCATCCAATAGTTGTCAAAAAAAAACAAAAAAAATGTGAACCTTAAGGTGGCGCTAGAGGAAATGTCAGGGGATGACCAAAGTCAGTAGCATCCATCCCCTGAGAACTGTGAATATCTGTACCAAATTTCATGCCAATTGATCCAGTAGTTGTTGAAATATTAGAGTCTGGACCAAAATGGTTGACCAACCATCAGTATCAATAGAGGCATGCTGCTAGCATGGCTCAAAATAGAGGATGTCTTGGGTAGTTAGCATTCAGAGTCAGTGAGAGCAGCCACAATAGAACTGACAAAGAGAAAAGTGCCTAAACTTAATAAATTTAAAGAGAATAATATTCAATACCTACTTTTACTGGGCAGGAATTCATGTGAATGCATTTTAATACTTCATCTGAACACTTAAATACATTGAAACTGACAAATGAACAGAAAAACTAATAAAAAATAATAAAGATTCAATTACATCAGTATTTTAGAAGCGAAAAATGGCACAAAGATAAAACCAAACACTTCTCACAGACATCAGAAGAGAGGACGCTGAGGTCAGCGGCCCGTCGGTGAACTCCAGCTGTACCAAACATAATGGACTACCAGGCTATTCCTGCTCAGTGCAGCATCCAGGCACCACTCTAACATCTTAGCAGAGCAAAGACTCACTGCTGGAGGAGGTATTCGTTGCTCCTAACATCTTCAGACAGGCCGGGCTTTACTGAGGGGGGTGGTGTTTCAATATTCATGACGGTACATGACAGAAGCGTCGATGAGAGGAGAAGTAGGAGTAAACCAACGCCACAGAGGGAGACAGGAGAGCCAGGAGAGAGGACAGCCAGAGAGGGAGGAGGGAGGCAGAGAAAAGGTACAAGTGATATTGAGTCTGACAAAGACAGAGAAAGTGTGCGAGCTGGAGAGGGAGAGACTGAGAGAGAAGGTATGATACTACTACAACCTGCCAAAAATATATAGAGTCAGACGAGACAAGAATACACTCTGTTATATCAGACAAAGAGATAATGGAGCTGTGCAGGGGAAGTAGCAGCTGCTCCAGAACTATATTCCCACTATAAAGTCACATTTCAGAGGGTTTATGTTTATGTTGTGGCCATCAGTTTAAATCAGGGGTCTCAAAGTTTTGATGAGTGCCGACATATGATTGATGGCTGCACAGGAAAACCCAAGAATTTGTCCATTTGTGATTGGTGTCATCTTGGCATCTAAAATTCCCTGGGCATGACACAGGAGCAGATTTTCACCTTATCCCACAAAAATACTCCTGTCCTAATCTCATGACAGAGTTAAAAAGAAAGAAATCCTGTCCCGTCCAGTCCCGTGATCAATAGTGAAACTGACTCCCGTGTCCTGCAGGATTCCTGAAAAAATGTCAGCCTCTAACGGGAAATCACCTTATCTGTCCCCCGAGGTCTGATGAAGAGCTGCTTCATTTCTCCTCAAACCCAACTTGTAAACTTTAGCTAACAGCACTTAGCATTCATGGACTTGGACTCAAGTAAGACTCGAATCACTTGAATCAGACTTGAAAAAAGAACCATGAAGAACTGATGTTATGTTACTGAGCTCCAGTTGGAAAAAAAATGATGCCAAAGATCATTTTGTTCACATAAAAAAAAGTACGAGGTGGTAAACAAAAAACTAATTTCAGCATGAACAATGTGCAGGTCAAAAATAACAGTAAGTTGAGGCTCTGTTGATAAAATGTTATTACATTTAGGGAAGAGGGCCTTATGAGTTTAGGACTTGGTACTGAACTCGTGTCTTGGGTCTTGAATTGGGAGCTGTTTGTCTGAACGTGGGACTTGACTTACTCTAGAACTCGAGTACAAAGACTCGGGACGTACTTGTGATTTGCTAAACAATGACTTGGTCCCACCTCTGACGAGCAGTGTTGATTTCTACGAGGTCCTCGCCTGACAGACTCATCAGTGTGATGCAGTAGCTGAGTATGTTTAATGGAACCTTGATGATTAAAATACTGCTCTCTGTGACAGCCGGCT
>JAJHUR010101003.1:5218-15534 GCA_027495735.1 Lutjanus campechanus | reverse complement strand
TTCTGGATAAAACCCTTTTTAAAAGATATAAAAGAAAATTCTTGGTAGAACCCTCAGAGTGTGTTCTCTAAAAAACCTGAGGAATATAAAAAATGTTCTTGGTAGAACCCCCTGGGTGTATTCTAGAGAAAACCCTTGGAAAATAAAAAGATTCTTGGTAGAACCTCCTGGGTACGCTCTTTTTTGGCACCCTTAGAAGGTGAAAAAGTTCTGGATAAAACCTCCAGAGAGGGTTCTAGATGTAACCATTACACCATAGATGGGGTCTCTGTAGAACTGCTCTAACAGGCTTCTGAGTAGAACCTTTCACAGATGGTCCTAGGTACAACCCTTTATTTTGGGTTCTAGGTAGAACTTTCCGAAAGGGTTCCAAGTGAAGTCTATGTAAAAGGTTCTACCAAGAAGCAAAAAGAGTTCTCCTACGTGGACAAGCGAAGGAACCCTTAATGGTTCAAATTAGCATCTTTATTTATAAGTGTACAGAACACAGCATACACACAAATGCAAATAAATATGTTAAAAAACAGACACAATAAATATTCAAACACTGAAAGCAATAGAGGAAGAGAAAGAGAGACAAATTGTTAAAAGGCAGAGAGCACAGTAGGGAAAGTTGTTGCACAAGTGCAAAATAAAAAGCCTGCTTCTGCGTAAGCCAAGCATCCAGTTGCTGCACGAGTTCAGAAACTACTCGCACAACATGTACACCAACATGCACTCACATTATTAGCATGATCGACTGACACACATTTGTATAATTCACTGGTAATAGGGGAACAAGGAACGGGCATGAAAAATTAATTTCCAGTCATTACATTGCTTAAATAAAAGAGGATTTGTTAGACGTCGGCAAACAGAGAGAGTGCTAGTGTTCACAGAGTCATCATGATTTCTCTTTGAGTGTGTCGGTGTGTGTGTGTGTGTGTGTGTGTGTGTGTGTGTGTTTTGAGGATGTGCATGTGCTGTGTCAGACAGGGAGGAAATGCTAGAATGAGGTTGCTCCCCTTTTTTAGCACATTTGATTAAACTTGTCTTGTTATTAGAGGATGTAATGGAAAAACAATAATAACCACTTTATCCACCCGTTCATTTTGAGCAAAATGCACGTTTTGTGTGTTTGTACGTGTGTGTGTGCACACGTTTTTAAAAAAAATCCACTGAGTTTCTACTATCAGCACCATGGACAGCGCTACAGGGATCAACATTAGAGTATCCCTGCTACTTTTCATAGGAATATTAGAACAAGGTAATAACCTGTTCTCAACTCAGATGCCAAATTGGGATTGCCACAGGTTTAGTGAATGTATTAAGTTCTTTGATTTCCAATTAAAAGACCATTTTGGCAATCCCCCGTGTGGCCTAAAGTTTCAAATAAAGCAATAATACTTTCAGCTCGGGATTCAAAGGGGAAGGGAGTTGGCTATGGCTGCGATAAGCCCCATGAAGCTACTGGCAAGAGCCAACACTGATAAGAAAGAGTAATATGAGACATGGCCAGTGAAATTTGTACCCATTCCTATTGCTTTTAAAGAAATTCCATGCCAACCGCAGTACTACAACTGATACGAATAGAGTTTGGCAAATGCCACTGCTTCTCTATTTCTCTGTCACTTCACAGTCAGCTTAGGGCTGTACTGTGAAAAATCTGCTGTGGAAATATTAAGGTGGTGAGGGGGTTTTGGAAGCATTCCTCAGCTCTCCTTTTGAACAGCGAAAAAAGATAACAAAGATGCAATTTTGCTGATGAAAACTCCGGTTCGCCTGCCTAGTTATGCCTCTGCGTTGGCAACAGACGTGGCCGGAGGCAGAACTAGATAATGATGAAATGTCTTCAAACTGGGTCACATGTCACACTTGGACTCGAGGACAAACTGACTGGATGTTGGTGGTCAAAGGTTAAAGTTCAAAGTCACCGTGACTTAAAGTAAATCTGTCTCATTCTCGAGAACACAATATCCCAATATCTTACTTCTTTAAACTTATCAAACATATCAAAGGGTCAAAGCTTAAAGGTCGCTGTGACCTCACAAAACATGTTTTTGGCCATAACGCTAGAATTTGTGTGCTAATTTTGACAAAAATTCACACAAATGTTTAATAGGATTAAATGAGGAAGTGATGATATTTTATATCCAAAAGGTAAACGGTCAACTTCACTGTGACATCATAATGTGAAGGTCTCTATTAGTCCTCTGTACTCCAAGCGGGTTCCATCTTCTGCCTGGCACAAAGCAGCACCTTGTACTCGCCCCTATCTGTGCACCCATGGGTGTGCTGGTCTTAATAGTCAGGTGCCTTGCTGGCACATTGCTTTCTTGAGACAGCAGAAAGTGATTGCACCATTGACCAACAAAAACCAGGTCTAAAGTCATTAGCGCTGTATTTTCCCGCTATTTAAGGGACGCATTATTCACATAGTTAGATGTGTCATAAAAATTAACATTCTGATTAACAGCATTGAAACAGGATGAAGCCGTGTGCTCATAAGATAGAGACTCTGTGTCAATTTGCGCACAGATCTTTAACTTCATTGATTGTTTGAATCCGACAGGACTGCTCAGAATCAGATAATTCATGTCACGCATGCGTCTTCACATTCAAAAGGTCTCACACACAAAGTCAAAGTTCATACAGTGAAATTGTTCAGAATAAAGCAGCCATGTCAATTTTGACTTCCATCAAAGCTGACTAAAAAGAATGTTTTTCTGTCCTGCCTGTTTATAACTACAGATTTGACTTTTTCTGCTGAAATATTAACAATATTTGCTGCAGTGCACACTTGGAAACAAAAACTAAAAGCTCTGATCATTAAACTATTGCTTAAATGATGCTTTCAACGTGATTTCTTTATTAAGTGTTCTATTGTCTCTAATGATTAAATGTAATGATCAGAGAAGCTGCTTTCAGTAATTAACCCACTGTAGTAACATTTCCATGTGAGCTGTATTGTCACAGCAGCCATCCCTCTGTGTCTCGGATCGTGCATAAAAGGGCGCACACACACACACACACTGAAGACAGGGGGAGACTCCTCTTCCTTTTTCACCCACTTGCAGCCCATCTGCTATTAATCATAATGTTAATTTTTATGACCCGGCCCACCTGACCCGCAGGTAAACCGCAGTGCGTGCATAAATGCAAGTGGGTCATTTCAGCATCTCTGTTCGCTTCTCCAGCTTGCTGGATCCATCCTTTAAATAGTAATGCGCCAGAGGGAGGTGCACCTGGGTCTTAAAGGGAATTGGAGATGATTGGTTTCATTCATGTTACGCCCAAAACGCACCTCTGATTAATTAAGAGACTAAATACAGCCCCTTTGCACCTTGTGTCTTACTTTGCGCCCAGGTTATGTGTCATTTGAATAGCAAAGTGGAATTGGACACGCCCTGAATGCTCTTGCACTATGCATTTTAGACAATGTTTCTCAGTGGAATCACACTATAGTGATGAAAAGAAAGACTTAATACCTTTTAACAAATTCCTTCAGTCTTCATAATATACAGTTTATTATACAGACATAGATGGAAGCAGGAATTTGACTGGTTGGCGAAGGAAAACAACCACAAGGCAGTAATTCTAATACTGTATGTTAGACTTTGTTTGATGTTATTCAGTATACGTTTTAAATGGACCACTTTACCCAGGTTAATTCAATTACATTTTAACACCACGCAAAGAATCGCACTCCCTCACGCTAATAACGCAGAGGAGCATATTCTCACCCACCTCTCATTATTCATTACTTCATCCACGCTCCTCCCTTTCCTTTTTACTCTTGTGCCTGTATGAGGGTCACAATCATTAAAATGTGTTGTAATCACATTTTGAAAATTGGGAATTCAAGGGGGTAGTTATGGAATAATATGGGGTAGCGGGGGGGTGTCTGACGTTCAGACACATTCAAGTTCTCTCACTCTTGCGTTACCCCCCGTCTTACAATCCTTCTCTTTCTTACTCCCTGCCTCCCCCCCTGCCCTTTCCTCCGACTCTATCACAGCCTGGTCTCCATTGTGCTGATAGATTATAATGATCTTTAATTAGATCTAAATATAACGATAGGCGCTCACTGCCATCAGTGCCTCTCTCTCTGTGAAGACTGGCTATCATTAGGATGGGTAATAGGAGAGAAGAAAAGAGGTGGAGAAAGACTGGGTTGGGATGGGGGTGGGTGGGGTGGACAGCGGAGAAAAGGAGAGAAAGAAAACGTTTTTTAAAAAAAGGACGGGCGGAAATGAAAACTGGAGTTGGAGAAGGTGATTGGAGCGATTCGAGCAACTTCAAGAAACTTGGAGCAATTTACACCAAAGAGGTTTTATGGGCATTCAACAGATCTATCATTCAGCACATCAGCAGTCTATTAAGCAGATTTTTTTTTTCTTTTTCACTCAGCCGAACTCCTTTTTTCCCCCTTTGAACGGGCAGAAATTAAAGCTTTCCTCTCTTTTCTCATATTGTAGTGTACAAAAGTTTTTCAGCTAATGATGTAATTGTGCCATTTTTGATTTATTTATTCTCTCTTTAGTCAGGAACACCCCACCCTCATTGCTATGAATTAGCATAACACTAAAGAGATGAATGCTGTCAGTCTATCAGTATCAGGTGACTCTAGCAGTCACTTACCTTATTCAAACAAGTAATTGAGGTGGTCTTTATCCAACAATTGACACCCAGTTGATCAGAGAAGCTTTTAATGGTGATTGGTTGCTGCAAGTTGGACAGCCTACAACCTTTCGTAGTGTGTATCTGTCACTAATGACGACGACTCCAGTCGTAACCCTGGAACCTGGAAATGATTTAACAATTTTGCTCCTCTGGTTCCCATGTCCCGAAGTCAATGTAATAATAATAATAATAATAATAATAATAATAATAATAATAATAATAATAATACATTTTATTTATAGGCGCCTTTCTTGACACACAAGGTCACCTTACATCAGCAGACACAATATTAAAGTGTTGTTGTTTGTTTGAATGGGTTTTTGGTTAGATGATTTAAATAAGGTCCACACAATCTGAAGAGATTTTCATGTTTTGTTCTAGGATATAAAACACATCAGCAAATATCCATCTTGTTATTTTGAAGCTTTTATATATTTTTTTATTATATAATGTGAAGTCACATGACCATGGTGTAGTTTGTTTATAGCCTAACGTTACTGTTTAGTTCTGGCAATTGCATTGAATCGCTTCAAAAATCATAAATGTTGTGTTCATGATGATTAACCTTAAACAAAAAGTATCAATATCATAAACTTTTGTTCTCCACGGAGCTTATTTTCTGCCCTAATCCAAAATCCAATTTTAAAAAATTCCATTGGCTATTTGTGGAGGGAACCAGAGCAAATACGACATCCCAGAAACTCTCATTTGGATCTCAAAAATTGTGGTTCATAGGACAACATGACCTTTCTATTAAAGTATTCATGCTGTGTGAGCATGCATAATAACTTGATAGGGTTCATATTGATAAGAAGGGAACCTCCCCATGCTTGTTGCAAAGGTTTGGAAAGCTCCTTTGTATCAAGGTGTTATTGGAATATCTACGGGTTAACATCATCAGCACTGAAATTATAAGGACTTCATTGGAATCTAACATAATTTAGTATGTAGTCACATAAGCACTGCATCTTCCATATTATACAATAGTGAAACTGATCCCATCACATGATCTCATGCTTGGATTTCCTGGACTCCCTGGACTTTGCTAGCATATACAATGACAAAGCCTTTTCAAATAAAGCTGTATGGCAATATATTGCTATAAATGCTTTTATGTCCTTGGAGGGAAATGATGACAAAGAAGGAAGAGAGGATTTCATTTGAGTTTTTCTCTTTTTTTCCCCCCCACCAATTTTAACAATAAAGCTTTTGAGGACAGAGTCAGGCGAGCAGTGGTTGGTGGCGTGCCAGTGGATAACACATGCCATTGTTGATATGCCAACTTTATTTTAATCATATTTGTCATGTAGTTAGGATTAAGTTGCAGCCCAAAGCTTCATGTGAATGTTGACCAGGACAGAGTTGAGTCTGAAGGTGAAGGTTTTTTTTTTATATACTCTCTTACTTGTCAGTTTATATTTTACCCTCACGTGTGGTTATGAGTTTTGAGTATTGACCAAAACACTGAGATTGCAGATATGCACGGTTAAATTGAGACGTCTTTGCTGTGTGTCGTCTGAGCTAAGGTATCCAGAAAGAGCTTTGTGCAGAACTGCTGCTCCTCTGAGATGAAAGGAACCAGTTCAGGGATTTTAGGCATCTGATCAGATACCTCCAGGGTGCTTCTCTGTAGAGGTATTTGAAATCCCTGTAGGAGAAATAGAGAATTTGGTTGACAGTCATATGCTGTTAGAAAGTGAAATATTTGGTTGGTTGTCTGCAAACATATTGGCTAAACAGCAGTCTGACGGTAGCCTCTTTTGACTCTTAAAATCAGTGGGATAGAGGGCAAAATATGATCATTTCTTTTTTTTTTTATAGTTTTGCCACATCAAGAGCATAAATGATACAGTGGAGGAGGATGAATGTTTGCACACACAAAAGACACAAATGAGTGCTGGTTCGACCCTTCATAATTATATTGTTTCTGGACACTCACTGGTGTTACTTTAATACGGAGATAAGCACTTTTTTTTATCTGTTACTGTCGATATGAAGTATTTTATTTTCCGGTGAGAGGCTATTTCCTGAAAATTTACTTGGCTCCAAAGGAAGTGACACCATGTCAAAGTATCAGCACAAATCTCTACATTGACCCCCACCTTCAAAGGAGAGAGGAGCTGAGTGGATAAAAAAGTTTATTTTTAATTACAACATGTCTTACTCCATTTCTCAGTGAGGGCCCCTAGCTGTTCAAGCTCAATGACATATCGACACCAGCTTCCTGTGAGCTGACACCAAACTCAAAAGTTGCCATTTTTATGTTGTTTTAGTGTTTATTTTTAGGGTACTCTGTTCAATTTGGTGCTAGCACATTGCTAATGTGGCTATTCAGAATGTTAAACTAATGTTGTAATGATGAGGGACAGTCAAGAGAAACTCTGTGGACATTAAGCATCATTTGAAGCAACAAAATAACAAGAGCATGTCAGAGGCCAGCAACTGTTTTTTTTTTTTGTTTGTTTTTTTATGTTGCTTTTTGGGTTAGCATTAGCATTTTGTATATATGCAGGAGCTGGAGTGACCCTGTTTGTCAATGTGTGCGTGTTGTAAATTTTCTTGATATGTGTAATAAAGAAACTGTCAAAGTGCAGGAACTCATTTGCTCGGCAACATTGTGAATCTTTGATTAGCAGCAATTTAAACTACCGGATAGAGAGCACTCGGTGCACTGTGGTTGATTTAATTAATCTAAAGATAACTGCAGTGTTTTTTTTTCCTCCACCGACCAACCAGTTGGTTGAAGAATAGGCAGAATTTCAGTCGAGTAAGATTTTCTTTGGTCGACTACAGCCCTAGTTGTTACACCATTATTGCATGAACCATTATTCCATGACCATCACCATTTCATGTCACTACATATTCACAATTACAATGGCCATGTTACATATGAATATAATTTCTTTTCAGTGCAAAATGGAGGAAATGGGAGGTAGTTAGGCCGGACATAAGACGTATTATGTCTAATTGGCAAGCTCTTTATTTCAGTAGCTTGGTGTGAGAGCTACATCATGTGCCTGTATGAGACTGTGCTCCTTTTCTGATCATTACAGATGGTCTATGAGAACTCTTGCGTCTGGGTATCATCAGGCAACGAACAAATACAGATCAAAATGATTCATCCTTTCTACTCCCCTCATCTTCTCCTCCCCTCTCACAGTCTTTTCCTCCTCATCTCAAAATCAATATGTCAGTGTTACCCAGTGTGTTTGATTTACTTTTTCTGGTTCCTTTCAGTTCTTCAGGCACTTTTCTGTCAGACACAATTCCTCTCTTTTGTTTGTCAGTAGATTTTTTTTTTTGGGTTAGTTGAATTGACCTTGTTTCTCTAATCATTTGGCAGATTAGCCTGTTGTGACCCGGTGGTTAGACAATAACAGGAAGTCACATATCAGTTTGAATTATCCATGAAACTACCCAGCCTGTTCTCATTTCCACTTCATCAGATACCGTGTTTTGTCATCAGCCCTTATAAAGACGTGGATGGAAGAGTCCTGCATTAGACCACACATACAAAACAATAATATCTTTTTTCCCTGGAGAAATCAGAAATTAAAACAATTGTATATCCAGTAATACAATAATATCAAGCCTTATCAGCCAGCAGGATTTTGATTTGAAAGCCCAGAACACAACCTTTGACCTCACATCCTACCAAACAATGGGACATCACTGTATGTTAGGGATGTAAGCTAGCTGCTGGCTAAAATGGATGACATAAAGGCAAAAACAAATGGTGGAGGACACCATATTGTGGACAACACATTGTAGAAGACAATGGAGTATTTTAGTGTTCTCAAAGACTGTCAGAATATGGTCAGTGGTTTTGCCGCTTGTAAAAAGTTTCAAGCAGCATTAGCTTTTGATAGCAGCATGCTAGGATTGTTGTCGTTATGGAAACATCAGCAGCTGCAGGAGTACAGACGCTGCGCCAGTTGTGAACACAAGTGAGTGACTATGTATGTATGCGTAATCGCAACCCTAACCCTAAACCACAGCCGTTCACAACCTTAACCACTTGTTAAAAACAGCTTTTTGGCAGAGTCTCAAACATCCACTAAAGGGTACCTTTCACGTCCGTATGAGATAGTGAGGGGCGATATGTGACAAGAGCAGGCTGAACTAACAGAGGCGATAGAACGCAGTCAAATTAATTCAGATTTCTTTTTCCATACACACCCCTCATTTTGTCATAATCACTGCTATTTTATGTACGTATTTCTCTGTTTCTCCCATTTACTCCTTGTGGTGTCTCACTTTCTCCATCTATCTTACACTCTGTTCTCCATAATGTTTCTTTGACTATAAACGCTGGTTTATACAAAATTCTGAACCGACAGCACCACAGGGACAGAGACACAAAACACAAGAGGCTCCTGAAGCTATAAAAATGTAAAAATGGCAGAATAACTTTGATACTTTTATCACCCCAAGAGAGTGCTAGTTTGTTTTGTCCAGAATGACTTATCATCTAGTTTTCTTTCTTATGTTTCAAACTTTTCAGCCCCATGAAGTCACATGTAGCACTGGCCATGCCGTGTTCATTTTGTGTTACTTTTCATTGCATGTACAGTATATAATCCCTACTGTGCACTGAATGCATATTGATAAAAAACACAATTTTGTGTATTGTACTGTGTGGTGTACTAGGAATAACACACACATGCTAATACGCACAGCCTGAACTACACACTGTGTGACACAAACACACACAATCCAGAGCTTGCTTATTTGTAACACAGTAGAGTATCAACTCACTGGGGAGCGATAGAAGTGATGAGAGATGCTGCACTGCATTCTGGGCAAGTCCCATGTTACTTCCCTGCTGGATTAATAGCCTTTTCCCCAATACCTGTGTGTATTATCCATATGGGGTGAGGGCGTGTGTAGGCGTTCGTGTGCTGTATGTGTGACACGCCAACCCTATAAGTGTGTCTGTTTGTGTGAAACACATTGTTGTATGCACTGTATAATCTCACAGGCTTGTGTATGTAAAAAAAAAATGTGTCATGTAGATGCAGTAGTATGAAGATTTAATGTGTTAAATAATGTGAAAATGTTCTTCCCACTGTGTTCATATGGTCTACATACCTGATTTTGAAACAGGGGAGAGTGGGGAGTGTTGTTACACTGGCTTAGTTGTAAATGTTGTCAGTTTGACCAATTAGAAAATAGCTAATGCGATGCCATCAATATTATACACTGACATCTTTAAGCTCAAATGAGAAGTGGTCTCTGTGCCTAAAATTGTGGATTTCATGACCAAAGTACAGATTTTCAAGTAAGTTTTTTGTTTGTTTGTTACTCTATTGTACATATACAGTGATTTGACTTACATAACCTAAAGTAGCAGCTTCTCTAGTTTAGTTTGATGCTTTGCATTTATGCTACCTTCAAGCCCGCATGCTAAAACAGTTAGCTATGTAAAGACTGATTGGATGGGGATATTTCATGAAAACAGTTTATTAAAGTTATGAGAATTTCTGCATTGTGTGCATGGAACACTTTGCAAACTCAAAATCAAAAAGAAATGTGGGTCAAGTGTTTCTGCTGTCAGTTTTGAACCCACAAAGAGTGAAAGCGATTGAGCGCCAATGTGACACATGCATTCAGGAATATAATTCACACACACACACACACACACACACACACAC